>JAGFPH010013720.1:699-17185 GCA_018207615.1 Philaenus spumarius | reverse complement strand
GCTAGCTATGGAAAGTACAGTTTTACCAATAATAACTGGTTGCTAGGCAACGGTGAAAATAACAGTTATGTGTGTGCCAGTAGTCTGTCGGCAATACCTATTGAATCATATGGGCCTATTTCATAACGAAATTGTGTTGAGATATACGTTCATATTTTAAATGATTAAACGAACAGCTGACTTTACGGCCCTAGGGCAGAAAGAGCTACTTTCGGCCTCCAAATGACTTTCCGAAAATAGCTGAAAACATCGTAGTGTGGTGAAAAAATAGTTATATGTTTTTAACCTAATTACAAGAACATCTATTATATTAATTTCTTCAAAAACTATTTAAAACAATTATATTAAATTTGGGATTCGTGAAACGTAAATTTTACGAGGAAAAAATGATTATATTATATTAATGTCCTTCTTTAAAGTTTCTGGTTTCTTTTGATACAACGGAAATAAAAGATTTACCCAAACAAAGATATTTATGTTTCAAACTTACATTGAGATATATAAAAAAAACTTAAGTTAAAAATGTATACAAATATACCCGCCAAACATCTGGGTGACAATAAATATGTAGATCCAGGCTGTGGGTAGGTCTCCAAGGAGTCGTTCCCGGGACTCTACTGACCCGCGACAGTCTGATTGTTCTGGTTTGAATTTACTGTAGCATGCATGCACACACCAAAG
This sequence comes from Philaenus spumarius, assembly GCA_018207615.1. Lineage (NCBI taxonomy): Eukaryota > Metazoa > Arthropoda > Insecta > Hemiptera > Aphrophoridae > Philaenus > Philaenus spumarius. The sequence continues at coordinate 16,504 of JAGFPH010013720.1, read as the reverse complement.
GTTTTCAGGTCGTAATACATCTGTTAATTCAAATATATTTTATAACATAATAAGTTAAACACAGCTGGTAATGATGCTAGCATCAGCTGGTTGATGTAAACTAAAAACACACCAACGCGATATTACTGAAATCGATCCTGTCAAAACTTTATTCGTGCGATGAACACGGATGTTTTACACAAACAACCGAATGATTATATTTGATCCGTTCCCAAAATAACCTGAAATTCTGATGGGAATAGTCTACAGCTTGGGCGTGTTGACGATTTAATATCCTAATACGCTCGTAGGTACGATAAATTAAAAAAATAATAGCCAAATTTATAACAGTAAATGTGAATAAAACATGCTGCTTGTTAAAACTTTGCCACAGGCAGTATTACGTGATGTTATTCCTTAAATATTTGAGTTCGCACCGTTCTTTCATGATGTAATTAACTCCTCCTTCCATAGGCACATTTCCCTCAGGAATAATATTAACAGCGTGATTCAACAGGTTATACATAGAATTAAAAAAAATATATGATTTAGTAATAATATATATGAAATATATACATATTTCTAATATTTATTTAGAAAGATTATTATTATTTTCTATTGTCAACAAACAAATTTTGTTTAGTATTTGCGCTCTTGGTTGACTTGTAATTTATATTCAGAACTACTTGTTTTGGTAGTTTAACACTACGCGTTTCGGGAACAGGTTCCCATCTTCAGGTTTAGAAAATATGTTTTACTCACATGAAAGCACGTCAAATATAAAGAAAAAGAAAAAAAAACATTGGGAGTGCTTATGACCACACGTTGGAAGTGATAACTTCTATGACCGATTTATATTTTTATATTTGTATCAGTATTAATATTAGAGGAGAATAAGGGTCCACAAATTACACAAGTCAATATATTGTCAAAAAATATTATATCGTATTTTGAAATTGCATAATTATAATATAATACAATTATAATAATAAACTAATAATAAATAATAATTATTAAAATAAATATGCGAAAAATAGTGATCATTATAATGTAAGCAGTATTTATTTAGTAACGAATAATTTTGAGCGAGGTATTTGTGTATACACTCTACATAGAATTCTAAGAATAATTCAATATGTAAGGGATAATAATTATAATAATAATCATAATTATTGACCGAGCGTATAACCCAGTCGGTATAGGTTACAACTACCAGTAATTAGCAATACGGCTGAATTTTTTTTTATAAGTACATTAAAGTATGTAGATTAACATAAAAAAAGTTTACCAGTCTATCGATTTCCCAAAGTCGAAAAAAAAAATCGATTATCATTTTTTTTTTCGATTATCCTTAATATTTCGAGCTGGGATGAAGATAGAGGAAAATAAAAAATACCACCGTGTAGGGGAGGTATTTTTCAACAAAAAAGGTCATATGTATTTATTTCGTCCGAGCAATGGTTTGTCTGGAAAAAATTCGATAATGCAGGTATGTATTTTGCAGCAGGGGAAATCACTAAAAGGGGACATCTTATTCATATATGAAGCGTTGGCTCCTTCTAAATTAGCCGAATTTTAATATATGGAATTGAAACTTAACATATGAGTTAAAATGTATATTTTAAACATGTATGCTGAGTCTCAGCTTGTTATCTTGAAAATGACCCGATCTAGGAGTCGATTTCGATTATCGATTTTAGGAGTACCGGATCCACCAATTCATTTTAAACAGCTCCAGTTTAGAAACTTTTTGGAATATCAACATCAAATTTGTTTTACAAGTTGAGTACACCAGTATAAATATTCTTAGTAAGTATGAACGATTTTTTTCTTGTTATTTTTAAAAACGAGGCGCTTGAAAATAGTCTTCTGTTTTACCTATCTCGTTTTAACTATAAGACTTTTGGATTCAACGACTCCATTTTCGACATTTTTGAACATATCGATTTAAAAATTGGTACAGAAATTAAAAATACAATTGTTTTTTGCTATACTTATTTTAAAAACTATATTTAAAAAAACGACTAATCTGCAGCTGATCAACTCAATCGTTTTGATAAAAAATCTAAAAAGGTCTAAAATTATACTTTTTTAATTTACTTGTGCTTTTTAAAGTAAATAATGAAAAAGGTTTATACTCCTTGAACTTGTTTAAATATATATATTTAATTTGTAAAAAAACTTTCAGGTTGATATTTTGAAAATTTTCTAAACTGGAGCTGTTTAAAATGAATTGGTGGTTCCGGTACTCCTAAAATCGAGAAACCCATTAATTAGTCAAGGGGCTCTAGATCGGATAATTTTCAAGATAACAAGCTGAGACTCAGCATAATTGTTTAAAATATATATTTTAACTCCTATGTCAAGTTTCAATTCGATATATTAAAATTCGGAAAATTTAGAATGAGCCAACGCTTCATATATGAATAAGATGTCCCCTTTTAGTGATTTCCCCTGCTGCAAAATACATACCTGCATTATCGAATTTTTTCCAGACAAACCATTGCTCGGACGAAATAAATACATATGACCTTTTTTGTTATAAAATACCTCCCCTACACGGTGGTATTTTTTATTTTCCTCTATCTTCATCTCAGCTCGAAATATTAAGGATAATCGGAAAAAAAAATGATAATCGATTTTTTTTTTCGACTTTGGGAAATCGATAGACTGGTAAACTTTTGTTTATGTTAATCTACATACTTTAATGTACTTATAAAAAAAAATCAGCCGTATTGCAAATTACTGGTACTTTTGGTCAAAATTGACTTTTACCGACTGGCCTAGTAAGCGAGGTCTCCGTTTTAACTCGACCGTTCGGCATTTCGTCTGTGTGTCTGTGTGTCTGTCTCACGATTAAGGCCAAACGCCTTGACCGATTTTGATGATTTTTTGCATGAATGTTCCTTATTCCTAGGCTGAGCCACATATATATAAGGTTTTTTCCATTTTTCATTTTTAATCCCTTAAATAAAATAAAAATGGCGGCCGGACCGTTTCTCTCAGTGTAAGCTTTTTTCCAAAGCCAGTTTGTGGCTAAACCGTAAGTCGAATTTAAAAACTAATAACATTTTGCCAGTAGCAAATTAAATTTTAAACAAAATTGTATTCTTGATTTTTTCCGTATCTCTAACGGTAAGCTCACAAAATGGCCGTAAACTTCGAATTTGTTAAAAATCGTCCAAGTTTTTGTATTTCAACCATGTTTTTATACGTTTATTCTAAACCAATTCAAACGTGCTCTATAGCTTTTTTGTAGATAAAGGTTTAAAGAATTCATAAATGCCAGTAAAAAAAATTATTGAAGTAAAATTAAGAAAGTTATTAGCTCAAGAAACAATCACGTTCAGTAACGAAAGGAAAATGTTAACTTTAGGCCTACATAAAAAGTAGTAAAAAATATTGTAATTTTTTTCATAAATGTTAAAAAGTTTCGTAATTTAGTTCTAAATAGAATTGTATAAAAATATTTATCAATTTCAAATTTATTATTTTGAAAACACCAGTTTTTATGTTCCTACTACAAGACGCCTAACAAAACTAGGCCTGTTTTGAATAGTAATTCAGGAATATATCATTTGCCCAAAAATGACATATTATTATAAGAAAGTGTAGAGGACAAATCAAAGAATTGAACTGTATACGTGTAAATTATCATTGTAAATTTCATAAAAGTATTTGACTTAGCTTTACTTGAATTACAAAATTAAATGAAACAAATGAAACCACGCGGCGATAAAGAACATACAAAAAATGACCGTAGCACACCGTGGGAAGTGTTGGACATGGGTTGAGATCACTATCACGACGTTTTAACATCGTTTGTTTTCATTCTTTCTAATATTGTAATATGATATGGAACTTAAGTTAACTTATGACGCGGCGATAAAGAACATACAAAAAATGACCGTAGCACACCGTGGGAAGTGTTGGTACATGGGTTGAGATCACTATCACGACGATTTAATTAACATCGTTTGTTTTCATTCTTTCTAATATTGGAATATGATATGGAACTTAAGTTAACTTATGATACCTTGTTAAGTTTGAGTTAAGTATGCAAATATTTAATTGTATGTTGTCCCTCTATAATGCGATATTTTTATCTATCTTACGCATTATTAACCTAAATAAAGCACATTGCCCCTAAAAGAAAATCTTTAGCAGTTAAAGCTCAAGAAAAGAAATAAAAACGAGAACTAGAAATCCCGGAATCGCGGGAATTTGTAAATAATGTTTCACTGGCTAAACCTTGTGCTTACTTCCTTACTGGCACACTATTTTTAACCTAAGCTCAAAACCGCATTTGTTATTTCAACGAGCGAGGTCTACTGTTCACAGAACTACTAGTTATATAATAATTATAATATTATAATAACGTATTATTATATATTATGTATCGTCTATTTCCTCTCCACGCGCTTACTTGTCTATATATACTATTAGCTGACAGGACAATGCTTCGTTATTGCAATAATATTGCTACCTGCAGCAAATGTTACATCTTAAAGTGAATCAGTGTCATATACAATTAAAACCAAAGAGTAGAATAAGCATTGACCATCTGGCCTAGAAGAAACTACTCTAAAAGAATGGACACTCCATTAACGTGTATGACCTCCATTGTTGTAAAATTAAGCTAAATTTTATATTTAAGTGAGTAATAAAAGTTACAGTAAAATAAAACAATGTAAAATATTACTTTGTAAAAATGTACAAAATGTAAAATTATGTCTAAACTTACTTCGGTTAGACAAAAATCAATCTTCTTTACAAAATTTAAAACGCACAAATATAATAATAATAATAATTATTGTTATTAGGTATAATTATATTGAATTATTCTTAGAATTCTATGTAGAGTGCATTCACTAATACCTCACTCAAAATCATTAGTCACTAAATAAATAATGCTTACATTATAATGGGCACTATTTTTCGCATACTTATTATAATATATTAATATTAAAATAATTATAATAACGGATTATTATATGCCATGTATCGCCTATTCCCTCTCCACGCTCTGACTTGTGTCTACGCAAAAAGTTGCGTGACGCGAGATTTCAGTAACATAGTCATGCGAAAGTACCCAACGGGCCAATAAAATTTATCACTTAAAAACAAAAAATACACACACACACAGTTTACGACACAAATCATTGCATTACACAGTCAAGATAATATTTTTGTTTTATACAAAAGTTCACATGAACACGGAACACAAAACACAAATCCCTCTAAATAGTTGGCATTGGCCCTTGTTATATAGATATACTAAACTTAGTTCTATACAATTGCAACTGGAAACATATACCATGAATTCTAAGTTATTTATTTTGTATACAACTTTCAATAGTGGTCTTGTATCAATTCAGCTTGGACACGACAAATATTTTATGTTGTAGTTTATTTGAAAACAAATTAAATATCTTTGTTGGTTGGAAACGTTAAAAAGTTGCTACAAAAAATGCGTTTGTAAGTCATTACAATACTTATTCTTAAATTTATAGAACTTTATGTACAGGTACGAAATGGTGGTTTTTATTTGCCGAAATTTAAGCAATTGCACACATTTTCGCTAGCACGGATCTGTTACTGTTGGATTTATTTATTAGGAAGATTCTTCATCGCTTCTACTACATTTATTGTAGGGAGGGAATGAGGTAAATTATTGTTTAATTCAAACGTGGCTTGGATACTAAAACAAAATGAATCACAGACTATTTAAACGTTTATATTTGTATACTGACGTACATATAGATTGAGAATATAAGAATAATATTTATTCCTGTAATGATCAAACGTCTTTGGTATTTGCCTATAGGCCTATGATTTCAAATTGAAAAATACTTTATGAAATCCTAGGCCAACTTTTAAGCTTTATAATTATTGTGTTTGCCGTACTCATAGATCAAGAATATGAGAATAATAATTGTTCGTGTGGAGATAAATTTGTTTTAGTGATTGCCTACATTATTTGATATTAAAATATAATTTATGAAAGTATAAAACAAAAATGTTGTAGGATGGAATACATTATTATAATTATTATTATGTTTGGGTATATGGAAAGTGAGTATGTTTAAAAAAAAGGATGGCAATACAGATGATATCGTATAACAAGGCAGTAGCCAGGGGGTGCGTTAGGAGTCAACCCCCCCCCCCCAAACCGTATTTTGAACATTTTTACGTAATAAATTATAAAGCCGACGCACATGTGCGTCCACAGCACATAGGCTTAAAATTGACGTCCGAAGCATGCAATGCATTGTGCATTGAAAATACTCCATATAAGGTGGTTGGCGTGCGAAGAACGCAATGCTCTGTGTATTGAAAATACTCAAAATACGGTGGTTGGCGTGCGACGCAATGCTCTGTGTATTGAAATTACTCGCAATACGGGGGTTGGCGTGCAATGCACTGTGCGTCGGCCACTTCTCATAGTGTTAAGTGTCAGCTCACGTGTGGGCCCTTAACTTTTATAACGTTAGACATAAACAACGTACTTCTTTTACCGACACGCTTCTCCAAGTAGTTCCCTTCTTACCGCTAACCGGCGACTCCGTACAGACACCAACAGTTAGAACATCGTAAGCTTATCTGAGACTTAAACAGCTGTGTTATATTCTCGTGACGTACCTTAGACTCGGCTAGCTCATTATCTCTTCTAGACCTGCAATGGCTGTCCGTTTCGTTGAAGTCGGCTAATCTCATGGCTTTGTTCTGTTCTCGTTCTTAATTTTATAATGAGTTAGTCGCGAGTTTAACTGCGTTAGTAATTACCATGCCATTTTTCTAAGTCCTATTCTAAACACCAGGTATGTGCATTTTGTGTTTACCAAATTGAAATGTCTTTTGCGGTCACCCATTTAACATTGGTTTTGTTATAAACTTTATTTGTAGGTTTGCTACTATGTAAATTTAAGCTTATTTTAATTTTGTAAATAATATTTCAAACTCTAAGAGTATAACTTAAAGCTGTGTAATTCATTTTCTTCTTTAAAAACTTTCTGTACAGCCTAAACATTAAATTTTATGTAACTAGCCTATTTTTCAAACTAAAGCCTAGCTTAAACATTTATATAATTTTGTACAAATTTTAAAGCTGTGTAATCTATAACAATTAAGGACCTTTAAAAAAGAACTATAATTTAAATAATTATATCTCCGATATATTTTGAGCTATAACCAATAAGCATTTTAAAGTCTACCATGTGGTCTTTAGACATGTAGTAACAGAAAGTAACATGACAAGTTAACTTTGGTTAAGTCTTGCATTAACAATTAACATTTTTATTTTAAAATACCTTCTTGTCATCTATTAACAAAAATTTCATAAAGGCAAACTTTTAACCTAAAAAAGCTTTTCACTATGCTTGGTTTTAAAGCCTACTTTAATTCTAAAAAGATGTTATTTTGTTTTAATGCAGTGTATCACTGGTGGGAGTACCACACCATGTTCTGATCTTAATTGCAAGTACTACCCACATGTTCTGGTGCTAAAGACAACTACAACATGCATCTTAATGTTTATTTTCGGCGACAGTGCGTTCTTTTAAAATAGCTATGAACTAAAAATACAATATTTCCAAAAACCTGCAGTGAACTTTATAAGAAACTTTTGAATAGGCTGTGTACTTTTATGTTTTTTTAACAAATGAATAAATCTTAATATATGTCTTTTATAATTAATATAATTGGGAGGAGCAGCTATAGCAATTTTCGGACCTCAGCCCTAAGGGCTCTATTAGAAATTATATATACTTTTTTTATAGAGAGACGTCTCACCATTTCTATTTTTTTATTATTTAATTATACTTAGCTTTACAGTTGGCCAACGACATAAAATGTTACTTATTAACAAATCCATGGTACTATATGTTAAATTTTTGTAATTCTGTCTAATTTATAATTTTGTATAAACCTTGTAATCATTATTCATGAGGAGGGTTTTTGACTTTTATTATGGGGAGGGAACTTTAAATTCAATTTAAATTATATATTGTAATCCAACCTTTTTCATTTTTTTGTACTTTAAGGGCATGTAATTTTTTTTCTTTTCATAATTAAGGGCATATAATTCTTTTTTTTAATTTTTTGGTTAATAAACCTAAATTGAACCTATTTTTTGGTTTATTGAGTTAACCTCAAGGTATAATAACATTTTTGTAAGTGATCAGCTGAGACATTTCTGCAGTTTGGTGATTTTGGTTTTAAAGGTAAGTCTTTTAACATGTCCAGTCTTTGCGGCCCAGTATAGCTTCCGATTCTTTTAATTCATTTTGTCTAAGACTGGTACACTGTGGTCGTGTTAAAAGGGTTTAGATTCAAATCCTCGGTCCTGACCTGACCCCCCCCCCCCCCCCCGATAAGAGTTTTCTGGCTACGGCCTTGTCGTATAATAAATTGTATTTTTTGTTATTGTTTATTTGTATTATATAATTGTGTACAATAATTCGTAATGAGGATAATTGGTACAACCAATGAACAGTTGTAAAATTATTAAAAGACAGTCACCAACATTAAGTTAATATCCAGGCAATTCTGATAACTATATCAAGGGTTATAAATAGTTTTGAATCAGTAAAACTAGATCGTAATGTGCTTAATCTTTTATGTGTTAGAAATAGTAACACAAATAAATAGAATCGTAAATAAAAATGTGCACGTTTTAAAATTTGTATTTTTATATTGTATATTTGTGTGAAATAAAAATTTAGTCACTTTTCTAGTTTCTAATATTGTGAAACATCAAAGTTCTTTCAAATTAGTTTACACATATGACAACCAAAACCCCCAATTATCTCGGGAAAATACATTTATAATATTTTTTTAAAATTGATTAGTTCATAAACTTAAACTTAATTGATAAAACCGCAACATTAGCTGTATACTTTATAACTTCAGACAAGTGTAAGTGAAAACCTCTAAGTAAAGTCTCTTTAGACGAATTTGGCATATTTCCTCCCAGGAACTCGAAAAACTTTCACCATTACTTTCACAACTTTTTAAAATCAACCCGTTAATTCTAAAATCTTAGAAAGCGTTAATTTCTACCGCATTACAACCGAGAAGGTCTGGGTAGCTATTTACAAAACTTAAGACTTGTTTGTCACTGTTAGAAAAAACCTTTGATTATATCACTAAACAAGTATTACTTGGTACACATTCTTCACGATGGAATGTGATTAATATATTTAAATTACGAAGAGTTTGTAATAACGTAAATTTTGTATAGTTTTATTGCAATTATTTCATTGTTTGTAAATTGGATCTGTGATCACTTAACATCAGAAAGACGAACGCTGTTACTGTCCTCTATGATAATGGCTGAGAGCGATCAATAATAAGAATGATAATGCAGTAAATAAATTCAAGTGCTTATTAAAATGATGTAATATAATGTAATGTTGTCATTAAAAACAACCAAAACAGTGTTTACTAGTGTATATTTATTCTAATAATCGATGGTTTAAATACTCACCAGCTTAGTCAAATAGGATATAACTAGAGCCAGGATGTTTAGGCATTAATAACACTTAAAATAGGCAGACAAAAAAGGCAGAAGGAAATTTAAAAAAGGCAATGTAAATTCAAAAAAAGGCATAACATATTTTAGAAACTAATAAACAAATAATTCAGATAACTTACATTTTTACTGGTTACACATTACCACAAGGTATTTTTTAAATTGTCTGTTGTTAGACTTTGTCTTCTGTCAGAAAGAACTGGCTGCACACACGCACAGTTAAGTTATTGTTGGGAGTAGGCTAAACAAACAAAGCTTGACTCTGTCCCTACCACACAGCAGGCTTAAATGCCTACTGCATAGTTTCAACAGATACGACTACAAGGACAACAATAAAAGGAACTTTTTTTCCTAAAAATTGGAAACAGTTCACTCTCTCTCTCTTTCTCTCTCTCTCTCTCTCTCCCTCCCTCTCTCTCTCTCTCCCTCCCTCCCTTTTCTGCGGTTACTATAGTTGTGGACAGCGTAACTCTGAACCAGGAAAAGGCTAGCGCCTAACGGGTGTACAGCGGATGTGAAGCGTTCCTGATTCAGGGTTACGCTGTCCACAACTATAAACACTCCTAATTCGTAAGAAATATACAGTACATCTGTCAGAGAATTTGGTTTCATAGAACAAGTTTCTGACTTATTCCCGTTCCACTCTAGACATGTTTTACTGTACAACCATTATTCAATTTACTTGCAAAAGGCAAAAATAGGTTTTTATAATTCAAATAGGCTGAAACATCTTAAAAAGGTTAAAAAGGCAAATAAGCAAAATTAAGGCATTTTGCCAAACATCCGGGCTCTAGATATAACATACAGTATGTGTTTAACTGTAGGTTATGAGTGCTTGTAAAATATGATCCATATGAAACCGAGTACCAATGGAAGCAAATATATTATTAATGTATGGCTTCAAAATAAATACATGAAATGATAAAGAAACTTACAGAGAGTGATTTCAGAAAATCTTTAAAATGACCATAATTTACATTTACAAATACCTGGATACATTTCAGTCTATTTTTTAAAATTAGTTTGAAGCATAAAAGTAGTCTTTTCATTAAAATAATTGATTATGTTATTTTGAAGTCCAATGATTCCACAATCCACATATACCCGTCTGTATTTGCCATCCCTTCCACAAAATGTAATAATAACATATAATGTATAAGTATAAAGAATTTATATACAAAATACACTTTAGTACATCAGAAAATCATAATTATATAAACTCTATAACTCTCTAATAATAAACGTAATATAATCACGAAATCTCAAAAACCACCGAATGGATTGGAATAAAATTTGATATGGAGTTTCCTCTATGGCACTAGGTCTTCAGTAAGAAACGTTAACAAAAAAATTGAAATTTTACGGGAGGTCTGGAGGGGTCAAAGTTACTAAAAATCCCCATAAGAAATACTTAGTATAATATAAAATATATATATATTTTTGTATATATTTAACTTTGATTTGTCTCTCCGTGCAAAGCCGGAAACCGGATCGTGACAGCTAGTACATATATATGTTCATGCACCGATAACAAAAATACAAAATTGTTTTTGTATGATATACATTCACGTCTTCTCCACTCTACAAACGATAAAATATATGAAATAAAAAGTCGTCCCAGTTTATTATAATTGTTTACCAACTCATTTACTTGCTTAATTCCATGTGTTCCTAATCAATGCCATAAACAATCCTACGTACAGTTCGACATTGCTTATACCAATCAGCAAACAGTTCTCGTCCTCAGACATCCAAGATCTCACATACTTGTAAATTAATTTCTCACGTAATTTTGTATCTTTACTACAGTTTAATAACAAAAAAATTTTGACCGAAGCAATACAATCTCACAACACAAATGTTTTTATTTAAATCACTTCAGCTTAAAACTCCCATCCTCCACCAAGCTTTGTGAGTTTGTGATTTTCTCTGGTACATAGATTCCCTGCACCCCAAAAAAATTAAACAGATAGGTTTTTAAGTAATGACCTCGTATGGCAAAAGGGAATACGCAAATCCCCAAAAACATCGCAATCAAAACATGAACTATGTGCCGTTGCTATGTTCCAGCAATGTCTTGCTCACTTTGACATTGGATGGAATGTATGCTGAAATGTATTACATAGCGGCGTACATCTAAATTTACCGGGTTCTAACTACAATACTATCCACAAAATATTTGACAAAATCACAAAAGTATTTAGCACCCAAGATCTTCAGCTGAATCAGGTTAATCAAATCGTTTATCTACTGAATGTCCGTAGTTTATTTTTATTAAACTTGAGTTTTATGAAGCAATGCTTTACTTATGTTATCCATTTTCTAAAAGTTATTGAAAATACCTGAGTTTTATATATTTTTAAACAGTGACAGCTTGCCTATAGGAACTGTGGAACATCAGGACTCCATATTTCAACTTGATATTATAGATAAGATAACATAATAAGTATTTTTTCTTTAGGCTTCTTTTATTCACTGCGACAGGTAGCAGCGATCCGTCGCTGCGGCCGATCGCTGTCCCATATTTGCACGCGGCAAGTCGCTGCGATCGATCGGTGATGCGTGGAGAGGGTAAAATTGTTGCCAATCACATTTGGCAGTCACTCAGCGAATGTGCACACGAACACTGAATCCCTGACCGTACACAATGGATCCGTGTGTTTTGGCGTATGCATATTTACGATTACAGTCAAAAAAGCGACGTAAGAGGCGTTGGAAAGTGCATCCCTTAAATCAAGCTCGATATGTAGATGGTGCTTTAAGAAACCTGGGTTGGCAGAATGCGAGAGCGGGAGCGGGCTGCCACGTGGAATAAACGGCCCTATACAACCCAATGCATATAGGAATCGCTCCATGCCAGCGATTTCTAATGCAGGCGACTGAATTTACAAAACGCTGCAACACACCGCTACTTCTGAGACCGCTCCTTTTTGAATAAAAGTACCTATCAATGCACTTACAAAATCGCGGCGACGGATCGCTGCGACCTGTCGCGGTGAATAAAAGAAGCCTTAGCTCTTAACATATATAATCCTTAAGCTTAATGTCAGTAGCTATCCCCCAGTTTATGAAAACGATACAACAATCTTTGTATTGAACTGTGCACTATGCAGTTCCAGAGACATTTTGTTTGGCTGTGCGCAAGCTCGCATAGGAAGCAGTACGCGTTGGGGAGCGTTAGAGAGAGCAAACTTGCTGACCCCTAGCGTGCTTGTAGAAAGTAGTTTTTTTACTCCGCGAGTTGCATTGAGGCTACAATTTCAGAAGAAAAATGTATCTACTAGACATTTATTAGACTGGTGAAGTAACAAATTTACTTTCCACAAATAGAACATGACGCTTTGTTTTATTGTTAAATTACGATTAAATATATCCTAGTTTAAATTTAAATCAAGAATATTTAGTTTAGTTAGTTATTGAAGGGTAGAACTTATTGACTTTTACCTGATAGTTAACATTTACCTGGCATATACCAGAAACATTTCTTTGCTCGGATTCGATTTTAAAACGAATAGATATGAATAGATCGAGCTAAGTGTAACAATTTAGGTTAAAGTACAAAAGATTTTTTTTTTGTTTTTTAAGGCTTTTATCGAGTTTCGGAGAAAAAAATTTCCATACAACCTTCTTTCTTTTTACACAATTTTAAAACAAAGCTAAACAAATGTTTCTAGTGCCACAACCACTAAGTTTAGCTAGCGTTATTTAAGGACAATAACTAAGAGTGTAGTATAATCCTGCAGCAGCTTACTTCTTATATTTTATAAAGATGGAAATTAATCAAGTTCATAAACGATTGAATCACTAAAAAGTGATTGTACATCGATTTACAAGCTTTCTTTTATAACATTATCAGCTTTTATAGGCATAAAACCGTACAACTTCGCATTCATAGCATTATTTTTACCTTGAAGTTGGGCTGCACTCTTTGTCAAAGTAACGGAATCATATGTTAAGTGAATGAATCAAATTTGGCTCTGTTATATAAGTGACATTGTTTATTTACTTATGTTGTCATGACTACCTTTATCTGCGTTGGTTATTATAGTCACGGTTTTGTTTCTTATTCCTAACCTTAGTAGTTCAACAACTTGGTTTATTTACACGTATTAAATTGATCCAATACAATCTATTACTTTATGTTAAATATAATTAAACTGTGTAATTCTTTAGCATCATCAGCTGATTACAATTCGGGGTTGAAAGCAGACCGGTTAGTGCTGCTATCTGGTTTACAAGTCTGGTATCAAAGTGGAGATTGGCGGTACATGATTTATATAACCACAATAACTATTTTCAACTACAATATCTTAAACGTATCTTAGGCTACATTGCACCATTTACGTAGAGGTAAACTCTCAATATATTTACATAGTAGCTAATCAGATCATTAATGTTTGATACTTGTTAATTTATAATTGATTGCAATGTTTGCTCTAATTTTATTGAGAGTTAATTTACTGTAACAGCTGACTTCCTAACTTGGTATGGCATGATTAATCAAACACTACTCCTTTGTGCAAGTGACGTAACGTTATGATTAGCTAATGGAGAATCATTTAATCAACTATTGCCCTGTCAAATATTGGAGCAAGCTTTCAATACTCCTAGTTTTCTTATGTCATATCAGGAGACGACCATATTTAATTACATACTGGAAAGTATCCGCAACAATAATTCAATGATATGTAGCCTATATGCTGAGAAACTAAACAAAAAATGCCGGAATGTTAAAATAAATATTTTTTATGAAACTAAAAAAAGTACACCAAATTAATTAACGGTGAAGTATTTCAGAATATGTGAAAAATATTTGTTTCCGTGTTCATATTTGATGCCAAAGACAATACTACAAATTGAGTAACAGGAGATTTGTAACCGTAATTCCTCCATCCATTATTCACGTCACGCCTTGAAAGGTGCCGACCAGCTTCACCAGACACGTCTGACAATATGATAGTTTTTATTTCTTGTACAGATCACTCTCACAGTAAAGTTGTTCATATCTAATTTCCGACACCCGTCGAAAATGCATCTTATATTTGCAAGGGCGAAATCACCATGGAATTACTCTGAAAATTCTTCTTTTGTCAATAAACTGAGGACATGAAAAGCTGCCTACTTGATTGAGAATTTTTAATTATTTTACATTTATACTTAGAACTAATGTAAATTACTGGTAAAGTGTTCAATGTAATATAAAATTATCCGCTTTATGAATTAAAATGCAACTTTGTTTTAACAGGACTTAATGTGCATAGTTGAAAAGGGGTTAATAAAACGCACTCAATAATTAAGACTCAACTGATGTAAGTAAAGATTAATTACAGCAATAATTTAACTACAATCCCATCACGGAAAACTTGATCCAAATGGCATACGCATTTTATATATTACTGTTTTAGTAAATTTGTGACAAGTCAGCATAGTGAAAAACGAAAGGTTAAACGTCTTATCGTTAGATAGAGAATTTGATCCAGTTTAGGCTAGTTATTCTACACATAATGTAAACAATATGTTTACAGTTTGTGAGAACTAAAGAAGTGTACTGAGGGCAGCAACGAGAGACGGAAAATCATTACATTTGTCTATATTATGATTATTTAATTTAAGGTATTTGTATTTAATATATTTTTACATAACAAAAATATATCCCTAACAAGTAGGGTCTAAGTTATTTGTTTGGAATCCATCCAACATCTGTTGAATAAATTATGTTTCAGTTATTTGTATAATACTTTGGACAATTATTCCCCATTATGTTTATTCCAAAACTAAATTATTTCAGTTTTAAAACGTATTTATTAATAAATACAACGGAACCATCTATACTAATATTATAAAGAGGTAAACTTTGTTTGTTTGTATGTAGATGGGGTAATACTCTGGAACTACTGAACCGATTGAAAAAAAGTTTTGCTAATAAAACGCTACACTATCCCTGAGTAACATAGGCTATGAATAATTTTGATTTAAGTGTTAAAACAACCCCTAAAACAATAAATATCATTTTTTATGCTTCCCTTAAAGCTAGAGAATTTTGTACATTTATTTCTTACAAGATACTTAGACAAATAAACTAGATTTGCATTTTGTCGCGTGCTGCTAATTGGTTAAAATGTGATAACAACCTCTAAAACAATACAAATTAATCTGTTAAAGTACTGAACAGTTTAAAAAAATAGGCTTACTAATAAAAAGCTACACTGTCCTTGAGAACAATAGGCTAGAATTAATTTTGATTTATGGGGAGCGGGAGGCTCCTATGTCGCCTATGTTAAAATAGCCAATTTT
>JAGFPH010013719.1:0-25655 GCA_018207615.1 Philaenus spumarius | reverse complement strand
TTTTAAAGCGTCGTCCAAATTAATATTTGGAAAAAACGGTCGCACAACGATCACTAGCTAAAAAATAAAACAAAGCAAAAACACAGCAATCATTACCAAATATTAACCATTAGAAACCTAATTTATAACGAGACTGATTCAATAACTTAAATAAATAACGAGACTGATTAAATAACTTAAATAAATAACGAGATTGATAACCAAAAACTCGGATAATACAGTAGGCCGTGAGAAAACCAATGAGGGGCGAGTTACACGCATCATTTACGTTGTTATAGGCTGACTTAGATCCAACCTTCAAAATCTATTTTATTTAAATAATATAGCTTTAAATAAACAAAGATGGTTTGATAATCACATACATTATTTCTCAAGGCCATTTTTTTGTCGGTACGCCATAACTTCCTTAATACATCATCAAATTACATGAATGAGGCATCATTTTAAAGCTTTCCTTCACCGCTACACCGGAAAAATATACAAAATACAATTATACGAAAAAATAAAAAAATAAAGAATCCGAAAGTAACAGTGATGTAAGATCAAGTAAGTTGTAGGGATATTTTCCTGGCGTTGGCAACACTGATGATAACAATACTCAGTTGGAGAGCTGTCTTAAGCCACTACTACATTGCTATTTTTAATTAATTGTATATTTAGTATCGTTTAGTATACGCACTATACGATACTAAATATACGGTGTGTACTTTAATAATTCAGTGGGATTTAAGTAAGTTAGAATGCGAATGTTTCGCACGGGTCAGCTAGTGTTATTAAAATGAAAGAAATTGGATACTGTAAGCTACTGTAATAAAAACCACAAAAATAATGCCTCTGAAGTTTATTTCATGCTCGCTTTTTTTCATTGATTGTCTAGCCTCTTTTCATTTGAATACCGTTGAGATACCCACTTTTCAATTTCCGATCTATTTCATCTCCAATCCCTGACAGTCACTTCCCCAACACCTTAATAACTTGCCACTTTTCTTATCCAATCACCTCCGTCTAATAGTTTAATTGCTTCCCATTTTTTATTTAAAACTAAAACAACACGCTTTCGCTTTTCACTCATAATGACACTCTCATTCACAAAGTTTAATATCTACACCCGCTAAAAACAAAAGAACAAAATACAGTACCAGGGGGAAGAAGATACAACTTGTGGGAAAGGATGGCGAGTCCTAAATACGATGCCGTCGCAAGGAGGGGATTGTAAACAGGCTTAAGACTGTTTCGTCATTCATTATAATACCTGTCCGCTAAACGTCACCCATACCATTGCGTTGGGTGAGGAGCGTAAATGTTTTCATGATCTACAGGGCAAACTAATGTTTTCTTTTCTTTCCGTTCAATCTAACACAAAAGTTTTTATTATAAATTTACTTATTGAAAAATTCTCTCAAGCTGTGAATTCTTTATCAAAATCAATTCTGTTAACTTACATTGTTCTAGATGACCATGGTTCTACTGGAATTACAATATTTACCTTCCATCCATCATTAGCTGTAATTTTCCTGTCCGCAGCAAGAATCCTTTGACCAGTTTCATAGTTATCAACAAAAAATGATATATCTTCACCACATTTAGTGTACTGGAAATAAACATAAAAAATTATTTGCATTTAAAAACATTTTTTAAAGTCCACTTGAGGACTTTTTAAATATAATATTTGTTGAGACCTAATTTAAAACTAGGGGAGAATCCTGCGTGCTCCGCACGCCAACCCCCGATGGCACCTTCTAAAAACATTTGTTATGTTTTATTTATAATGAAGGATTAATTATAACCTCAAAACTAAGACGGTAAATAATGTTAAATGTTCAAATAAAATTATTTCGTATATTTTATAGTAACAGTTATAATAAAGGTTAAAAGAACCAGTAAGGCTCAGGTGTACACTTATCAAAAACCTAACCAAAAAGTTACGCACTATCAATTACCGTATATTATCAATAAATAGGCCTACTATATGTCTTATTTATTTTTAATTAGAATGTAACATAGTTTTTTCTTATTTTCAAATTCCTTAAATCAAGTTTTTATTGGTTTGTGTGTGTTGAAACATGTGTAGGTTCAGTATAGGCCTAACTTAAATATTATTTTGTACTAAAAGCTGGACATCCGAATCAACTGTTTTATCTGTTATTTTATTCAATTGGTTCCTATGGTAATGAATGTAAATACATTCAAGAAATTGTTTCATCAGTCTAGGTCTAACCTAAAATTATGTTTATTTTACCTGCCTTAACGGCTACATACACACATGATTTATGTTTTTGTGCATATCTTTGAATGATATAAGTTTCATTTTTCAATTGTCGTTTTTTTAGTTTATCATAATGTTGCTTATTTATTGGTATTACAGCTGCTATAAGCTATGTGTTTAACGTCAAACTTGATCCTGTGAATTTGTTCGTTGAAAAAGATACTGGCCACTAATGATTTTCTATAATTACCTTTTCTTGGAAGCTCTCGTACAATCCTTTGGTTTTTCGTCAATCTTATATCATGACGGCCGTTTCAACTATTTATCAGTCATTTTCAAATGTTGCGGTTCGCGCACTCGGAACGTTGTTAAACCATTAAATAAAATCACTGATTTAGTGATTAGTGATTTTATTTAATGTTTTAACAACGTTCCGAGTGCGCGAACCGCAACATTTGAAAATGACTGATAAATAGTTGAAACGGACGTCATGATATAAGTTTGACGAAAAACCAAAGGATTGTACGACAGCTTCCAAGAAAAGGTAATTATCGTTTAAAAACAATCCAGTTTAGGCTACCACATACAAAATATGAATGATTTTCTCTAAGCCAGCTGACTCCTTTTGCTACAGTTGTCTGTTCTTAGATGCACAATCACGTGTTTTAATAATCAGCTGGTTAGGGAAACTTAAAATGATGATAAAATATGTTTTAAAAAGTTCTTTTATTACATTCTAAATGAATGATTGAACTTTCATTTAAAACAAACCGCGTGTAAAACGGTTCAGTGGAAATCTTCATTGAACTCTTCAAAGAAGTGCATAGTTGAAATTTTACCCCATGTTAAATTGCCATAAGAAAACTTTTAATCTTGTTTTTTAAATGGTTACTGACCACACCAAAATCTAAGGTAAAATGTGCAAATATAGGGGTTATTTAATTTAATTTGATATTACCTGCGTGTAAATAGGTCCAGTGGATCAAAACTAGGCCTATTTTGAATAGTAATTTACAGTAGAGTCCCGATATTTCGAGTTGAATGGGACCGAGAGTATCTCGGATTGTGAAAAACTCGAAATACACGGAATATGTAGAGGTTAAGATAAAACTACTATTTACAATCCTCGTATCTCCGAAAAAATTAAGTTTTATTAAATGTACACTATTTTGTATTGAACACTGAGATAAAGAAGTAATTGTATACACAGAAAAAAATAAAAACTTACTTGTTAAAGAAATCATAAATAGTTTTTTGTTAAACTGCACTGGAATGTTTACGAGCTGCGATGTCACGCCAGGGGGATACGGCAGTGCCGGGAAAAGTTTGTTTCAATGTTATTTTTGTATATACAGTAGAACTTGAATAATTCAAACGTCTTTAATTCGAAATTACCGTTAATTCGAAGTTTCGGTTCGGTCCCTTGAACTTTATATAATTCGAAGTCAACTTCTTTAATTCAAAGTTTTTTTTTTTCATCACCAAAAATAAATCTTGTGCTGTGAAAGGGATCGCTGGATAAATAGGTCACTGTCTGGTAGAAAAGGGGCTGGACATAGGGGCAGAACTTACGTGTTTGTACACGTATTTTAATTCTAGACGCGGTACCGGTTTCCATGAATTTTGCATTCCGAGAATTCTCTAGGTACCCATACTGTAGTTTGTCATTGATGCTCTGCCCAATCTCTGTCTGTTGTTAATTCTCGACAAATTTTTTTTTTAACAGAACAGAACAATCATATTGTTTATTGACACTTGTACGGTACTGCGCATAACTCTATCCCACTTATATGAACAACGTTACGGTTATTTTTTTCCCCCTCCCCGAACATGACTTTAGTTGTACAGCCAATGGATCAGGGCATTATAAAAAAGGTTAAGCATTTATACCGTCGACTTATTGTACAAACGCTCTTGACAGTTTCATTGGAAAACAAAAATTTAAAGATCGGTATCCTTCAAGCAGCAAGAATGTGTCACAATGCCTGGTTACATTGAATGCTGTTTGTGGCTCGAATTACACGGAACCTCGGATTATCGAGACTCGAATTACCAGGACTGTACTGTATATGTTTTGCCCAATAATGAAATATTATTATAAGAAAGTGTAGAGAATAAATTATAAAATGTATCTGTATACTTGTAAATTCTCATTTTGTAAACTTAGTTCACAATGTATTACTTACAAAATCAGAATAAACTGTCAAAAGTTCTAGCGTATACAATATGACCGTTAGAAGACGCGTGGGAACAAGGCTTGCGTAGCGTTCTCAAGGCGAGTTTTGAATCCAACAAAAATCTGTTTTTCCCACTGCTGTATGAATAACATCTTAAAAGTAAATCTAGTTTACTTTACACCAAACGAAAGATTGACGTTTGGCCTACAAAACGATATAAAAATATCTATGCAAATATATCGAATTGCAACAGATTTCTCGAATGCAAAATGTGCTGTTTCATTGGCTGCAAACTGTCCAATTGCAAGGGTTTCAGAAACCTTTATATTTTCGAAACTATAAGAGTGACGTCTGATTTTAAGGCAGTTTTGGAAAGTTCAAATCTTGATGAATCCAATGGTATCTTTATATTGTTGTCAAAATATTTCTGTCGAGCGGTATTGAGTTTTAGACAAGTGACACAGTTGAGCCATTTCTTTGTGCTTTATTCGCGCGGCATTTTAGCTTTTCAGAAAACTACAGTTTTAAAACGATGATTACATATGTAAATATATGTTTTAGGAAAAAAATATAAATACAAAAATTTAAGTTTAAATCATATCCTTTCCAACAGGTTTTGTTTTATTGCGATTGGATGATTTTTAGTGCGTGAAATCTTCAATACAAGTAGAGTTGTGACAAGAGTACTCAATTTGGGATGTCTATCACTGAGACTGCTTAATTGACAGTTGTACGGTTAATAGACCGACTACAAGGTAATTAATTTATAATAATTGTTAAATACTAAAATTTAACTATAACTATTGAAAATATTCTCTGAAATCCGGGTTTGAAACTAAACCCTGAACATAACATAAGATTGTTTAAGTTAATTACATTTGAATGAATTTTTATAGTTAAGAGCGTGCACTCAAACTCAAAACACTCCGAGTTGTAACAAGAAATAACTCAATATCATAACGATCTCGTCAAGAATACAATTCATTCATGAGCTGTATTTTTACGTATTGTATAAGTTTCTCGATATGTTGTAAAACTTTCAAGTTTTATTTTTAGAATCTTTTTATAAAGCGTGAAATGTTCTATCAGAACGAAAAGAAGATAAAGTAAAACCCCGGTTAACCGAACCTGGTTTATCTGAAACGCCTCCGTAAATCGGAAATCTAAAAATAGTAGCCTTATTATAAGTACAATATCTAATTTTTGTTTTTTAAAATCAAAATTAGAACCTTTTTCTACAACTTAAACACCTATTAGAAATTTAAAAAATCTAGCGGCTTTAAAAAAATGTGCCACTGTCAAACTTCAATTTCAGTTTTCTCAGTATTCAATTAAACTTCTTAAAAATACATCAACTAAAACTAAATAGTAGTAACTAAGAAACTTACTCCATAAGGGATCAATGGAATGGGTTTAATATAATTTAGAAGGATCTGGTAGAGGTACTGCTTCTCATATTTACTTCCTTTTAGAATCTGCAAAACAAAAGGGATCAAATTAAAAACTCCACCATTAAATTATTAAGCTGAAAGTAACCTGCAGGAAACATCGGCTTAAGATATTTTTGTTAAATAACAATAATCTTGTAACCAAAATTATTTTCTACTTTAAATTTAGATGATTTTACAAGGTTTCTACAGAATCACCTCTGCGTTCATTATTAATTTAAGTCAGACTGAAAAGTCATTACAAGTTATTGTGAAACGAGACAGTAACATCAATTTAAACATAGATGCAATTAAATAAACGTAATACAGAAATTTAGTTAAAAGCACACGCAATAAGAAAGGTCTACTTTAGCATATCAGTTGTGCATGAAAAGGATAATAGTTCAGTTAAAGATATTCAATTCGTAACAGTAACCACACTACTGTTGTAATTAATGCGTTGGTATAGGATGCCGTTTTGAACAAACCAATTGTTATTTCGTCTCAAAGGAAAACGTACCGAGAATTGATGCAAATAAAAATGTTGTCCGACTCGACGTAAATAGGGGATATTACAAAGTCTCAAGAGTTAGGTAATCGTAAACTTTTAAAGGCCTGGGCTCGAGGACTATAATCACAGAGGAAATCATTTTGAGAGCAAAGCCGCAACGTTACTTTTCACTTTACTAACACAATCAAAGGAATTAACTTTTTGAGAGGTCACAGAAGAAAGATACAATCTGGGGTTTCCACTAGATAGTATTTATCGCAGTATTTAAAACGGAAAAATGGCAGAAGACGTTCATAAACCCTTACGAAACCCAAACGTTCCAAATGAAACGTGTGACATGTCATGATTATTTCATAAGATATAAATAATAGGTACCAAAAATAAAACTTACATTTACACAGAATCACAAATAGGTTTACAAACAAATTTGATAAAAACTGCGGTTAACTGATATATTTATAAACCAATAAGCCCTTCCCTACACCTGCTGATTGGGTTTTAAGATATTCTTCCACAGAGTAGAAAACATTTTCTCGGAAGTAACGCACGAGTGAACTCTTGAAACTCGCCAACGATTTTATACCAAAGTAGAAAATTCCGCGTTGTGGACAGGAATTTGAAAAAGCTTTTGCCGAATAGGGTACCGGTATTTATTTGTGTTGTTTCTGATTAATTTCAAATACAAAGTGTAAAGCCATATGAAATTAAAGGTCCATAAATATAAACATTAAAAACAACTTACTGTAACTTTGTACCAGTGTACGGGACACTCTGCTAGTTTTCGGATACGCGGGATAGAAGGAGAATTACGGGACATTCTCTGCCCGCCTCTTCTACCCAAACCTCGGACAAACTGTTTATTGCTGCAAAAAATCAAATATAACAATCATTATGACAATCATTATGACAACATTTATTAAAGTGCTTTGACAAACATACATTTAAATACAGTATTTAGGTTAATATAAATGTTAATTTAAAACGTATGTGAACCTTTTAACATGTGGCTAAATCATCAACTCCTATAAAAGCGAGTGTACATCCGTACGTATGTCCGTACGTACGTCCGTACATACATAGTATTTCTGATGTGTATTAATCCGCCTGTGATTTTTCACGGGGGTTCAATAGTTTGTACTAAATTGAATTAAGTACACTGCAATGTAAGTTAATTGAGGATTGACTTAACTTGATGAATTAACGTCATTTAGTCAAATTTTAAAATTTATAATCTTTAAATACACTAACTATAAGACCATTCCTCAATAAACAGTGACTTTCGCGTATATGTTTTCCAAATACGGTATGCTATAAATAATTTGAATGTAAGAATTATCTGTTGCAGAATTCTACATATAAATTAAATCAAATTTTAAAAACCCGTTCATTCAGGATTTACTTACTTTCTTCCGCCAAATTCGTAGGCTTCCTCTCCAACATCTAGTTCTTCCCCCATCAGTGCTATTTTTACTTTATTACTATCTCTCAACCAAGCTCTTTGTTGACGACGAGGTTTATTGTGACCAGATCGATTCTTAAAAGATACTTTTCTCTGTGGTGGGTCTTCATCTCTGCTATCATGCCCTAAAAATAACAAATATATAATAAATAAATTGAATTTACAACTCAGTTCAATATGAAATTACCTTAGGCCTACACTATGAAAGAGACAGAAATTACTAATAGGCTCAATAGAACAAATTAAATACTTTATAGTGTCAATAAAAGGAACAGTTTACATAAATACCTTATTTAGGCAATTATTTTTTTATACGACTTTAGTCGAAATATTCTTATTGCGATGAAATAAAACTTTTACTGATT
Source organism: Philaenus spumarius (assembly GCA_018207615.1). Classification (NCBI taxonomy): domain Eukaryota; kingdom Metazoa; phylum Arthropoda; class Insecta; order Hemiptera; family Aphrophoridae; genus Philaenus; species Philaenus spumarius. Next base: position 17,510 of record JAGFPH010013719.1, on the reverse strand, counting down.
ATTTAAGCAATTATTGGCTATGTTTGATTGGGCTTTGTGAAGTAATGTTGAGCAGGCTCTAGGAAAGCCTTTTTTTTACAAAAACTATTTACAAGATAAATCAAAACATCAGGAACCAAAAATTTGTACAGTGAACAAAAATGATTATGGTATCAAAAGATATATATATAGAGTGGCCTATCCTTATATATAATTCTGTAAGCAAAATTCTAGATTCAAAATTGTGGGAATTTGGTAAATCGGAGGATGATGGGAGAGGTGTCAAATTAAAGGTATCGATTCAAGGAACAAGGGAAAAATATAAGTTTTTTCTAAAATTAAAAACTAAGGGGTTTTTGAGATCCCCGAAAAACGAAAAATCACCATAAGAAATACATGAGAATTTAAAAACATACAACAGCTGTTCTGCAGTTTACATTTGGTATTAAATAAATAAATTAAAAACATGAAACAGCTGTTCTGTAAAACAATATGACAGTTGAAGTAAATTATATTTTTAAATAAAATCTGCTACTTATTAACCTATAAAAGATACACGTTGACACACACATAGAGAAACCTTATAAGTGTGATTTTTGGAAGGTTGTATGGCTGTCCTATTAACTCTTCATACATTTATACTAAATCATAAAGAGGTAAATTTGTTTGTTTGTTTGTATGTAGGGGGTAATGTCTGGCACTACTGAACCGATTGAAAAAATAGTTTTACTGATAAAAAGCTACACTTTACCTGAGTAACATAGGCTATAATTCATTTCGATAAAAAACTTTTTTTATTTCAATATTTGTAAATTTAGTCTAAAAAAATTCTTAGGTTAGGCCTAGAATGAGAAACTAACACATGTATTTACATTTATTACCACAACAATAAATTGAACAAAAGAACAGATAATATATTATAGCTGTCTGTTCCAATATTTCCATTAACAGCTGATTTCAAAATTTGAAGCAATTATTTTTGTATTTCTAGATTTTAGGTTAGGGTTTTAAAGTGTAGGCCTGAGCCTTGCTGGTTCTTTTAACCATTATTATAACTGCTGTTATGAAATATAAGAAATAATTTGATTTGAACAGTTATCATTATTTATTATCTTAATTTTGAGGTTATTATTATTAATCATATAACTTTATTATAAATAAAACATAACATTTGTTTTTAGAAGGTTCCATTGTGGGTTGGCGTGCGGAGCACGCAGGTGTCTCCCCTAGTAGTAAATATTTTATGAACAATAAACAAGTTTGATTGTTTCTTATTAGGTCACATTAGGCTTATGTTCTGTGCAATAACTATTTAACATGACTTGATCTATATCATGAAGTACCAATTGTGACAATTACATTTTCATTACGCCATTGGTGACGTTGGGTTTATTACTATAAATAATTAACACTGACAAGTAATAACAATTACAAACACATTTTATTATAATTATTCATGTAATACAAAGATCAACATTAAAAATAATACATTAGTATGTACAGTATTTTTAAAAATATACAAAAGTTTTTAAACACAATTTTAAATAACGCTAAAAAGGTAAATTACATCAAAGTTATCACTAGCAAGAAATAGTAAAGTCAAATCGTAAATTATTCAGACCCAGGATACAGATACGTTACACCAAGTCCAGCGTTGCCAACAGTAACATTAGAAACAAAATATTTACCCGAGTCTGACTACTGAAACGTGAAATAAAACACAGAGACTAATTTTCAAAAGTTTTATTTTATCTATATTGTTGTGTTCCAGCTGAAATACCCACTCTTATCTTTCTAAGCAAGAGTGTGTGTTGAGTGGGTTGTGTGTGTGTTATGTATTATAGGGGATAGAAGCACGAACATACTAGTCAGGTAAAGAGGCCCGGAGTATAAGGTGTTAGGGATTAGTGTAATACCAATGCATCAGACCAACTACCGATCGGCTTGTGCAGTTCAGTCCACCACCAGGCTCCCCCAATGGTGCTGTACTACTTCAGTGTAGTTCATTCCACCACCAGGCTTCCCCAGTGGTGCAATTTCTAAAAAGACAACGCCTAACACCGTACCTTTCGAGTAATTAGTGTGCTAGAGAGCCATTGGTATAGTGTTGTGCGTGTATTGGTCGCGTGTTGGGCCGTACGTCCTTTCTCGCATGTCCGTGCCGTCGAACCTATAACACATTGTTAGTGCTGTGCGTGTTGTGTGTGTTATGTGTTGTGTGTGTGCTATGTGTGTTGTGTGTGTTGACATTGTTAGTGTTGTTAGTGTTAAGTCTTCAGCTGGCTCTCTTCCAGAGAAAGATGTGAGCAGTTTGAATGTTTGCTCATGAATGAATTTCAACAACGATTTGCATGCGGGTTGTACCAAAACAAAGGTTAGCGGTCCTATATGTGCAGGTTTTATTTGTATTTTGAAAATATTTATGTTAATTGGGTCAAAAATGAAAAATAAACTTTTCTTATGGAGATTTAACATAGGGAAAAAGTTTAAAGCTTATAACAACGAGCCTGACCGTACTACTGGACCGATTTACATGCGGGTTGTACCAAAACAAAGGTTAGCGGTCCTATATGTGCAGGTTTTATTTGTATTTTGAAAATATTTATGTTAATTGGATCAAAAATTGAAAATAAAACTTTTCTTATGGAGATTTAACACGGGGTAAAATGTCAACTTTGCACTTCTTTGAACAGTTCACTTGAGGTTTCCACTGAACCGTTTTACACGTTGTTTGTTTTAAATGAAAGATCAATCATTCTATATTTGCACAATTTACTTTATAATAATTTCATATTAATAAAAGAACTTTTTAAAACGTATTTTATCATCAATTTAAGTTTCCCTATCCAGATGATTATTAAAACACGTGATTGTGCATCTAAGAACAAACAATTGTAGTAAAAGGAATCAGCTGGCTTAAAGAAATTTATTAGTGGCCAGTATTTTTCAACGAACAAATTCACAGGATCAAGTTGAACATAAACACATAGTGCCTAACAGCTGTAATACCAATAAATAAGCAACATTATGAAAAACTAAAAAAACAACAATTGAAAGATGAAACTTATATCATTCAAAGATGTGCACAAAAACATAAATCATGTGTGTATGTTGCTGTTAAGACAGGTAAAATAAATTAAACATAATTTTAGGTTAGGCCTAGACTGAAAAAACAACTTCTTGAATGTATTTACATTCATTGCCTTAGCAACCAATTGATTAAAATAACAAAACAGTTGATTCGGATGTCCAGCTTTTAGTATAAAATATAATATTTTAAGTTAGGCCTAGGCTCAACCAACACATGTTTCAACACACACAAACCAATAAAAACTTGCTTTAAGGAATTTAAAAATAAGTAAAACCTATGTTACATCCTAATTAAAAATAAATAAGACATATTATAGTAGGCCTATTTATTGATAATATATGGTAATTGATAGTAACTTTTTGGTAAGGGTTTTGATTAAGTGTAGGCCTACACCTGAGCTTTACTGGTTCTTTTAACTTTTATTATAACTGTTGCTATAAAATATACAAAATTATTTGATTTGAACATTTATCATTATTTATCATCTTAGTTTAGAGGTTATTATTAATCCTACACCTTCATTATAATAAATAAAAAATAACATATATTTTTAGAAGGCTTCCATAGGGGGTTGGCATGCTGAGCACGCAGGGGTCTCCCCTAGTCTTACAATAAACATGTGTTTTAATTTGACAAGTTACTGTAAATGAATTAAAAACATACTGAATAACTTAATTCTAGGCTAGTCCTAACTGTTTTCATTAAGCCTATGAAGATTTAGATTACATGGGCAGACAGGGTTACAAAAAACCTTGGTAGGCTATACAGGATTGATTGTATACACTGAAACAAATGAAAAATGTTTTCAGAAACTTTTTTTCAAATTCGGTTTGGTTTTGCCGCAAATCCACCATTTTGTTTTGTTTTTTTTTACAAAAACTCACTGTAACTTAGGACTAACTTCTCAAATATTAAAGATATTGAGTTCAAATTTGGTAATAAGCATATTGTATGTTACGATTTACAAATGTACCTAACACAAAGATTTTATTTTTATAATTTTCAAAATGGCGGCCTTTACAAATTTTTAATCTGCAATATCTTGAAAACTGTTAACTTTACAAAAAATTAGTTAGGACAAAAAGCTGAAAATATAATTAATTTCCTACATCTAAATAAGCCTAAAACCATCATTTTTTAACTTCTAATAGTAGGCAATTTATAAATAAGATAAAATAAATTGCTCTGAAATGTACCTATTACAAATTAAAACTATCCTTTGACCTACGGAAATGTCGACATTTTGTCTGTCGTTAAAAAAGAAATTTTGTTTTGTTACAGTTTAATTTCATCCTTTAATTTATATATATTATTCAATACTGCTTTTTTATATAACCTATATAAATAGGATCAGAATTTGTATAAAATAAGTCACATGCGAACATTATTAGAACAATAAACGCAAATTCAGATAACACAATTCAAATAAACAAGAGCTAAAAAATGTTTTAAATCTACGGTATATGAATTCAATTTAGTAAGCCTACACACAAGAAAGAAGTCACATCTATCATGGAACAGTGGGCCTAACACCATGATTCAAAAACACATCCACCGAATAAAAAGATTCAAAAATTGTCTTCAAGTCTGATTGTAAAATTTGTGCAACTTTCTAAGTTTATTGGCCACTTTTATACTTAATACTACTTAAAAACTGTCTATAGGCCTATTGTTATAGTGAATTTTGGTTAAAATTGTTGAAAGTTAATTTTTTATATTATCAAAACAAAGTTTAAGTGTTTAAATTTGATAAAAACTTTTTCTCTTGTGACAATTCAAAATATTCATTCCAAATAATAGTAAATCGACCAAATAAGAAATCACGTCGTTTAAAATTAAACACGCATGAGTGCGAGAGAGACAGAAAAACCTTTGAAGGAATTCCATTCATTTACAATCAACGCTAACAACATCTATCGGCCATGATCACAAACACCAAATTAGCAAATTATCTCCAAATACCCGGCTTTTGACAACATATTTAACAATTAAAATTACTTCCCAACCTTGTATCTATATCTTTCCTACATCAAAATATTTCTAAATTAATCAACCAATCCATCAAAATTGTAATATCACACAATAACAAAACGATCAACCAGAATTCACATTTCAAATCCTGCAGAAAATAGGTCAGTCTGTAAAACGCTAGGCCAAATAAGAAATAAAAAGTTTGATTGCAAAGAAACTAAGTTTCAAATTAAAAAATGAACACGACCGTCGTATAGAACGGAAAATTTTACATAGGCCTACAAAATGTCTTTGACAAAAATTCAGAAGAAGTAGGCCTACTGTTGAGACGATAAAATTAGACAAAGTCAATCTGAAGGACAAATATACGCTTAAAAACAAGTTCCCCATGTTTGCTAGGCTCCTCCCATGAAACCCAACGATCGCTGTGATTGGTCTATGAATTCTTGTAACCAATGTTGAAAATGCTAAATGTATTTTTTAGTCATAGTTCCTTGTTAGATCAGAAGAAAATATTGTACAAGGAGCTATTTAGGTATTTTTCTTTAATATATTTATTTAATAAAATTTCTCATTCCTTTTATCACTTTTGTAATTGTATAAAACTATATTATTTAATAAATTAATTAAAATTACACAAAATCAACATCCAATATTTAAAAAAAACATAATTTAATACAACAATCAAATGCCCCAAAAAATGTAAAATTCATAAGGCACCAAATGCCAGTTCCTGAAGGCCTTAGCCAAGCCCAGAGTGATTTTGAGAAATTAATTGTTGCTGTGACCTGCAAGAAGGCAGACCTGTACCAGTTCATCTCTACAACACCAGAAGACCAACGCTGATACTACAAGTACAGATATTGTTCAACGTTAGCCTTATTAACTTTCGGTATAGTGAAGTGTGATATCATAAATCTATAACAATTATCTGTCCACATCACCAGAAGAGAACATTAAAACTGGGTGAGATTAATCCAAGCTATTCGTAATAGGTTTTTTTGGAAAATTTGGTATTTGTTTACTTTAACTTGTCAATATACACAAACCTGAACTTTTTTCTTAATAAATATAGTATTTATACACTTCACTGATGCCGGGAAAGCAATATTTAACCATCTTCAACACGTACAAATATTAAAAACTTTCAAATCAAAAGTTCGTCATGGGAATTTACGTTGTAAAGTGCCGACATGTTTTTCTCAGCGTTCTCCCAGCGTTGCCAGATTTGTCTTGTTCTTTTTTGTGAAGAAATAAACAGTTTAGGCAACTCAACTAAGTAAACATACTGTGACTAAATAGTACAGCTTAGTACCTTTTGGGTTTTTTAAAATTTTAATTATATAATGTGATAATAACGACGAAATATTATAATCATACTGTTATCGGCCAGATGAAGTTAAAAGTAAACATACTGTGACTAAATAGTATAGGTTCTTAGTACCTTTTGGGTTTAAAAAAATTTTAATTATATAATGTGATAATAACGACAAAATATTATAATCATACTGTTATCGGCCAGATGAAGTTAAAAGTAAACATACTGTGACTAAATAGTATAGGTTCTAGTACCTTTTAGGTTTTTTAAAATTTTAATTATTAATGTGATACGCTCGGCTAATTAATTAATTACAGAACCAATGAGATTCAAATGCTGCGGTCAGCTGTTATACACACCCTATTCAGTACAATAACCTATTGTTCGATTTGGCAACGTTGATGAAATTCTATTTCAATTACGCAGTTATAGTGTAGTTTCTATTGTTCTTAAAGGTACGATGTTATTGTTTGCGCAATTTACGTTTTGTTACATTATTTTCTAATTTTATTGCTTTGTGTGTACTTTTGGAATTAATATTGTTTACTTTATTTAATTCTTACGTGTTTGGTGTATGTTTTGAATGATTTATTTTCTTACATGAAATATTGCGGAAAAGTCGAAACCTAACCTATATAATTTTAACTTTTATTTCTTTCATAACTCCTATAAATATTATTTCCCGGGAAAATTTTTGTTGTTTTTAGAATCAGTTCTTTAGATGTGTTCTTTCATATTATATCAAATTACCTTAGAAATCGATTTTGACAAGTTAAAGCAAATTTTTACCGAAAATTTACAGAAACTTTAACCCTTGAGAACTCGCGCAGTATGTCGTCACACTAGAACTCGCGGACTTTAGACCGCACTATAGTAGGCCTATTAGTTAGGTGCTAGGACAAAATAACTATGTTATTAATTGTATTTTATAATATAATTTAAAATTTAAAGTATTAAATTACCTATTTAGGCCTACACATATAAAATAAAATAACAAAAATACATTTTACAAATAATTGTTTATAAGAAAAAAATAATAACACGAACACTCTCGCGCGGAAGAAACGACCGCACACAACGCAAGGGTCTAGTAAACGGACTATAAGCACTATAAAACTAAAATCACTAAAATACTTAGTCTCTAATATGTACAGTAGGCCTAATATTTACAGTTTATCTAAAAAAAAAATAACAAAAAAACATTTTACAAATGATTGCTTATACGAAAAAATTAATAACACAAACACTCGTGCGCGGAAGAAACGACCGCACAGAACGCAAGGGTTTAGTAAACGGACTATAAACACTGTTTGCCACCAACTAGGCCTAAACTAAAAGTTTCGCATGTCTCGCCTCCCTAACTAACTCGTAAAGGAAAAGAGGGAATAGAGAGGAAGTCTGGTCAAGGTGAAATATTCAAAATTCATAAATATCTAAAGGTGCGGTCGAAAAGACCGCGCTGCGAGTTCTCAAGGGTTAATGAGCTGCAATTCCAAAACAATTAGGCCTAGGCTAAGTTAACTTAGATTTAGCATAGTAGCCTAAGTAAGATTTAGTAGTTTTCTTTTGTATGTAGCCTACTATGGTTTCCCCAAAACCAATTTGGATCAAAACTAAATTGGATCCAAATCTGAGATAGTGAGGTAGGCTACCAATATCACTGTGTAGATTCGACACGGAATGTTCCTGTGTGCATTTATGTTGGCATCCCATCCACAATATGGCATACTGAATTATGCCCACAAAACCACATACTTATAGTACTAAGTATACTAGCCTAGGCTAAGACTTAGGCCTATCATACTATGTGAAACTCTACATAATAGTCCTAGTCTACATGCTGTACCTAATGTTGGACCAAACTAGCCCAGATAGGCTAAACAAATTACAAGAAATAGGCTAGGCTATGTTGAAAAACATTTAAATTAAAAGAAATATAGACCTACTTTATAAGAGCTACATTTTAAGGTTAAATATAATGTTTGTAGATTATGCAAGAAATAGATAGGCTAGGCCTAAAATAAGGCTTTCATACATACCATACCACTTCTGCGTTACAACCCTTCTATGCATATCAACACTTTAATTTATTACTTCGTAATCAGTAAGTAAAGAAATATAGCACTGGATTTCTCAAAACAATAATTTTTAATTACTACACATAAACGTAAATGATAGAACCTATAACCCAAATGTACAAACAATAACTTCGTGTTCGTAACTAGTTAGGCTAGGCTTTGTGCTATACAGGCTTATTTTTTCTCTTTCCTTAGCCTATTCCATATCTCTGGCCTAATCTAAATAGCCTACTAAGAATTCTGTAACTCCAGTTTCTGTTTCTAAAATATGATACTTGAAACGCTCTTTCGCATTGTAGAGTGTGTACTGCAGTGTTCTGTGCTTCTTGTTATTAAACTTTTCTATTGTATAAGAACTGATATTCGACTTTCTATAATATTAGCTTTGATTATAGACCTCCTTTGTTAATAATCAAGTATTAAATTGCATTATTATTTTTGATGCTTAGTTATTTGTAAAATAACATTTAAGAATATATATGACTATACTTGTCCTCTTGAAATTTCTCTAAATACCGTACTGTCAATTTATTTTAGTTGAATACTTTCTTTACTGTAAATGGATTTGTTATTTTATAAATCCTTTTCTTTGAACTTAAGTATATTAAAGCATACATTTGTCTCATCAAAATAAGTCATAAAAATAAAATCAAAGGTCTGGTATCAAAACTAAATACTGGTCTGGTTATATTTTACTCATTTAGGTTCAGACTTTGATTTAGATCCTGAGTATTGTATCTATGAGTTTACTATATTTCCTAATCTTCTATCCTAAAACTAAACTCAATATAATAAACATAACCTAAGATTGTAATACAAAGGCTACAGTACAGTATTTACATGTTCTAATAATTACACATAATTAGTATTGTCTAACTGATTGGGAGGAAATTCGTTTAAAATATTTTTCTCAGCAAGTATATAAATTCAATTATTTTAGCCTACTGGTTTAAATTGAGCATGTCATGTTAGGTAATTTTCCCTCTTAAATACAAAAAACTATTTGAATAATTTGTTATTTATGTGATCTTACGACCAGAATTTTAATTTTAGTATAAGAAATAACTACACACAAAATTTTATTCATAATGTGTATTTATATATTATGTCTATAGTACATTCAGCGAGAGTTTGCAGTAAATCGCTGTGTTCTGCGGCTATTTTGAAGCTTTAAATTTAGACTTTGAATGCGTTTTTTTAGTTAAATTTATACACGTGTGACTTAATAAAACATTTATTAAGAGGTTTTAATTGTCCATGTCTTTTCCTGTCATCTGTCATAGGTAGCGATTTACTGCAAACACTCGTTGAACGTAGGCCTACTATAGCTTATACCTAGTTAAAATATGCCATTGCTAGCCATTACTTTGCATTACCTACATATCTTGTTCTTTTGTCATAGAGTTGCCTGGTTCATTAGTTTCAAGATTAATTTCTGTTTGTATTTTCCGTAAGCTCTTATTTATAATATTTTTGTTAAACAACCCAACACTTCCTCATCTTTCTAAAACCAGTTGCTTTTGGGAGTAGTCTAAAACAGTTTGTGATTTCTTATTTTGTCCCCAAGTTAAGAAAAAGTATGCCCAACTTCTAATTGAAGTTCTTGAGTTGCAGCTCTTCATATATTTTTTCTGACAACAGCTCATTTCAAGGAGGTGAATCAGTAGCATTACTTTTCACACAGGCTAAACTTTCTCGCCTGGTTCAAAAGATCTTTTATTTATTTATCCCCTAATCTTCCTTTATTTGGTCTAATGCAGTTCTTAAATGTCTCTCCTGAATGAGAGGGCAAAGTGATTTATTAGTATTTAAGCTGATTTATATAGTAGGGTATGTCGACATAATAAAAATATAATTTAATAATTACCTTTTAGGTCCGTCTTGTGACTTCTAGTGAGTTGTTCTTGAATAGTTTCGGGGTCTTGACCCCATCGTCAGATAAGGCTTATTTCATTCATATGAGCTCGTCAAACATTAAAAAAAACACACACATAGGGACATATACACTAACACAAAAAAAAACATCATCTTGTCTGACACCGTAGTGCACTCAGTCATGTCTGTCGGAGTACTCAAGAACAACTCACTTGAAGTCACAAGACGGACCTACAAGGTAATTCATATATTATATTTATTTGTGACTTGGCACCAAAAATAAATATAAAAAAAATTTAGAGAAATTCAAACTAGGTCAATAATAGAATCAAAATGCTTAAACGATCTTTTGAAGTACCTATACTTTTTGGATTGTACAGATGGTTTTTGGTCCTGAGGTATTTGGTGTATTAGGATTCGAAATTTCTCGGGGATTGCGTTTGTCTGGCTGTCGGGGTTCTTTGTAGCTTTTGTTTTTTTTTTCTGTAACCCTTTAGGCTACTTGAAGAAACAACACTTTAATAATAAATATAGTCTACAGTATTTGTTGCGTTCTTCTTTACTATGGTGTTTGGATTGTGAAAATGAAATAAATTACTTGTGTGTTTTATGTTGCAGAAGTGTTATAAATGGCTGATCATCAAGTATTTGATAAGGGCAGAGATTCAAGGAGAAAGAAATTTTACACATCAAATAGAGTAAGGTATTTGTTTAGTAGCCTATTTAGCCTATATAATTCAGAAAATGGTAAACATTTCCTGTAGGCCTAAACATATGTTGGGAAACGCTTCTTTTACCAGCTATCCGCCATTTTGTTTTTTTACTAAATAATTTGTATATCTAAAAAATGTCTTATCCGAATGAGCTGAAATTTTGAACGTTATACCGAACTTATCAATGTGAAGATCTAGATTGAAAAAATGTAAAAATTTATCAACTATTTTGTTTCAAAATAGCAGCCATTAAAAAATGTTAAGTGTACATTTTTGTAGCCCTTTTAATTTTGTATCGAATGTATACAGTTAAAAATTATTGTACAGAGGGTACATTAGTAGCCTATGTATTGCACGCTATTTCATTAAACACTAATAAGGGTCAAAGTCACAAAATAGGACAATTTTAGTCCCTTTATAAAAAAAATATTAAAAAAATATTTTATGACAAAAATGCATTGTTATATTTCTGAAATACTTTTTTCCTTCTCACTAAACAAATTGCATGATAAACAGTTACTACTATTTTTAGTGACTAAAATATGTTTTCTTTCTGAGAAATAATCGGTCACTGTCCTTGACCAGCTATCTTAAATGTTGAATAACAAATAAACAATTATGGAGATCGATAATCGGGGCAAAAACGGCATAGAATAAACGTTTAGGTTATGTGATGATTAATTAATAACGAATATTTGAGCAGAGGACAAGATAACTATGTGTTTTTTTCTTATTCAACACTTGTCCATTAAACAGTTGAGCAAAAACCGCCTAACGTTAAACGCTGTCTTTACATTATCGATCGCGATAGAATTGGCGCGAACAGTAGTCTGTTGGAAATTTATTAGTGAACTTTAACTGCTGGCTTAGTTGAAATAGTTTCAATTTGTTAAATTCTTCGAAAAATCACTTAAATTTAATTTAACCCATAATAGTACCTTAATTGCATGACAAAACGGTCAAGTAAATAGTTTAAGTATATATTAAAATATTGCAGTAACCAACATGCCTAGTTGGTTGTGCATTCGTTGTCTTTATCCTAAACTCAATAAGACAATCCTACGTTACCTATTAATGCTGATTCACCGAGTTTTACTTAAAAATTACAAAACGGTCACGTGCAAATCGGTAGCGTGACCGCCGTGGTATTACGTGACCGTTTTGTTTATTTACCACTTTTAGTAATTATATCCTTTGTTTATGTTTTATCTGGAATTATTAAAGATTTAGTTATTAAAGATTGTGCTGTTATACATATTAATTCAAGAAGTTACTTTGATTTGTTTTTAATATTACATTATTATAGCCAATCTGTACTTTGTTATGATTTTTGTTATGAAAAAAAAAACAGTTTTTATGTTCCAAGTAAACAACTGCTAACAAACCTAGGCCTACATTGTAACGTAATTTACTAATATATGCTTTGCCCAAAAATGAAATATTATTATAACAAAGTGTAGAGGATAAATAAAAGAAAAGAACAGTAAACTTGTCTTTCCTTAGTTTACAAAAATGTTAGAGTTATCTTTATTTGAATAACAAAATGACATCAATCTAATGAAAAGTTGGCCGTCTATAACAGCGGTGAGAATGGGACACTTGAATATGGGAACCCATGCGGTAGACTTTCTCACTAGAACGTAAAATGATGTACATTTCAATTGTCGTCTAGACAGACAAAAAACCGGTTATTTCTAGATCAATTCCCACCTTTACAAAATTCAGTCTTTGCTTTACAAAATGGTTTAAAGAAATCTGTCAAAACATTTGATATAGTAGGCGTAATATCACTTGAAAAATGAGCTATTTCATTGGTTGAAAAACTTTCCAATTGCAAGGGTTTACAGTAATTCTTGGAAAAATCGTATTTTTATAGTGGCATCTGATTAGAAGGCACCAACAGAAAGATCAAATCTTGACGAATCCGATGGTATCTTTATAATAGCCATAGAAATATTTGTGTAGATAGTCTTGAATGTTGAAGAAGTGGGAAATAACAGTACAATTGTATGCAGATTCGCGTGCGGAAATAGCTGTTGCACAATATGCATATTTTAAAACGATGATTACATATGTAAATATACGTTTTACGAAAAAGTTGTAAATACAAAAATTAAAGTTTAATTCATTTACTTTCCAATGGTGCCAGTTTTATTACGTTTCTAAGTGGGTTTAATTATCGATTATGCAAATATATGCAAATTTTTGCTAATGTTCGAAATTGTTGCGTTCTGCTCCTGAGAGAGGGTTATAAATGACCCTCTGCCAGTTCCAGGGTTAAAATATTAGTTGTGATTGGGCCTAATTGAATGGCAAATGTAATATTATATCTCTTTTCATCAGGACAAAGAAGAAAAACATTATGGAGCTAGGCGTTTACCAATAATATTAACCAAACCAGAATCAGAACGTGAGAAAGAAGGAAGAGTAATAAAAGGTAAACAACAAGAAGGCCAAGAAAAACCTTTATCCCAGCCAACTATAATTTTAAGAACAAGAGAAGGAGACAATCGTGCATCGTCACCTAGTCAGCGATCTTTGCCTGCATCGAGGTAAGTATTAATTTGCCCATGTAGAATGTTTCAACACAATATTTTTTTTTAACTGATTTTCGAGTGTAAGTATCCAAGTCAACGATATGATTAATAAGTTATCGAGTACTTACTGTACACCGTCTGCGACTTCTATATTTCATTTTGTTTCGGGGTTTATGTCCTATCATCAGATGTTCCCGCTCTGGAGTTGACCATAGCCAATAATTTTTTTGTTTTAAACTGTTTTTCTTCTTCATCAACGCATCTTTCAAGTATACCAACATCACGGGCTAAAACTATTGTACTACTTCTTGCTGTCAATTAGTTTTTATAGAATTTTTTACCTTCTGTACCACCCTGTAAATTCTAGCCCATGTCTACAAAAAATTTGCCCCTTTATGTAAACTTATGTAACCCGAATAATGTGTTTCTCCCCAATATTGACTGTGTTTCTCCCTTAAGACAATGTGATGTATATATAAACTTGTGACCCCCATGTAAACTTTGTGACAATTATGTAATTATGCAAACAAATATATAAACAGTGCTACGTACAGGTACGCCCCGAATGCTTAAGTGATTTTTCCCTATGTACAGTAGTCCGCCGCTCCACATGATCCGATCATGCTCCGAAATTGGTAACTTACATCCTGTCGCGCCATTGTTGTTATCGCTTGTCCGCTTTAGTGCAGGTTTAGACCATCCGTTTTTTCGGGATGAAACAGATACCAGAGAGAAGGAAGGATTAGATACAACAGCTAGGCAGTAAGTAGTGTTGTTGCCATCTGCCGGTTGCGTTCGCCAGTTTTCGTTATCTCGAAGAAATTTTATTTTTTCTCAATCTTTTTTCAAGACGATGCGATACTAAAGGACAGACTGCGGGATGACAAAACCGACAGTTTGAACATCCTATTCCTTCCCTTCCGTTTTTAGATGAAAACGGAATCGTAACGCAACGGAAGGAAAAAAACGAATGGTTTAAACCTACTCTTAGTTCTACGTCATCTCTCGCATCGTTTCTGTTGTTGTGCATGTTGTTTGTACTGTACTGCGCAGTTTTTAGTGCTTACTGTTTGTTGGTTTTATTTATGACAGTGTTCTTCTGTGTTCATTACAGTGTATGTGTTTTACATTGTGTTCAGTTGTTTTTCAACATTTCAGGAGTGAAACGGTGATCGTTGGAAAACCAGTCATGGCAGCCGGTTTATTTCAGCGGATAATTTTATTTATTTTCTGATAATCCGACCTTTTTTGCGTTCCGACCATACCCCCAGTCCCAAAGTTGACGGATTAGAGGGATTCTACTGATACACAACCCCAGTGTATATTATAGTTTGGGGTTATGTTTAAAACTTCAATCGTTATTATTTCTTGTGAAGTTTATTTTTTTTAAATATGAGTTATAGAACTAATGTATGCTATAATATATGTTATAATATTTGCTTTGAGGTTATAAACTGTATATAAATACAACCTTTTTACCATCAATATATTTGTTTATACAAATTTAAAGAAGAAATACCTATTCGTTTAACTTAATAATATAACAGCTGATTTTTTTAAACTTCTAAATCATTTGATCTATCAATATGAAATAAAAGGCAATTAAAAGATAATATTTTTATCTTTCTTTAAATATATATAATAATATACATAAATTTAAAATATTAACAAATATTCTACAGTTTTATAGTCCTTATAATTGTACACATTTACCGAGTTAAAAATCCCCTTCTGCATAGTTAGGTAGGCCTAGATAAAGTGTGTTGTTTAAATAGTATTTTGTATAAATGATGTATTTCTGATGCGTAGCTAATTAATCTAACTAATCTGACGTGTGATTTTCCACGAGGATTTACTAGTTCTAATCTTATTTTCCAGATTTCAATCATAGTTTGGAAATTCATGCATAGGCCTACCATCTGTTAATTTATTAAGGTTAATTGGTAATCGGCATATTATTGTCAACAATTTAAATTAGTTTGTATTGTCAGTTTATTCTTACTTTATTTATATAGGGTTCTTTATTTTCAGGCAAAAGAAAGAAAATGAGAGCCAAACACCTTTGTACCAGCTGGCAGCTAAACATTCAAGCACAGAAAGTACAGTAATAATTAATATTATCTTTATAACATTTTAATTATATCTATATAAAAAAAAATTAAATGTTCGTTTGTTCAAATTTGCAAATCTCCGAAAGTTCTTCATCGATTACTTTGAAATTTTGACACAACATTACATTCGAATACCAGCATGTTTTTATATATACTTTTTGAAATTCAGCAGCAACTATTGAACTACAAATATTGTAACTACGAATGTGCTTTTTTTACAGTTAATTTATTATCACTTGTTTTGAGTTTAATAAAGTGTCACGCACTTTATATTTTGACAATAAAAACTAATTTGACCCATTCCGGAGAAAATCGACTGGACGACAGACAGTGAAACGAGTAATCCTTTACGGGTATAAAACAATAACCAAAATGCAAGTTTGAATTATTCCAGCATTTCAACATCGACCCAAGAATTCTTTTTGTTATTCTTGTAGGTCAAGTCTGACAGTCAATTTAATCTATATATATAAAAGCGAAATACCACTCACTCACTCATCACGATTTCTCAAAAACTACCGAACGGATTGAAATGAAATTTGGTATGTAGCTTCCTCTAGGGTCATAGGTGCTCACTAAGAAAGGGTTTGAAAAAATTTGAAATTTTAGGGGGGGTTTGGGGGGATCAAAGTTACTAAAATCATAATTTCAGATCTTTTATTATTATGACAATAGTGCTTTTATTATTTAAGATCTATGTATATATATATATATATATATATATAAGCCAAATACCACTCACTGACTGAACACTTAAATAGAATACAATTATGTTAAAAAGACTGAAAATACCAACCACCACGGGCAACACCGTACGGGTCAGCTAGTTTTAAAATATATTACATTATTATTTTATACTAACGCTAATTTTATGACCTATGTTTTTCTAGGTAATAATCCTCTGGCACCTCCCCCTGAGATGAAGGGTAGTGTTAAATTGATCGACGATATGTTTCAACTCTCAGACAGCTGTTTAGAGTTTCTAACTGATCAAACTGATTTTCTCGTGGTTGGGTGTCTAGGACTACAATCTGTGGGCAAATCTACTCTCATGTCTCATCTGGCTGGAGGGGTGACAAAGTAAATATATTTTTCTTTTAAAGCTGATACAGTCAGTGTATTTTTTAAAAGTCATAGTATTGATAATAATTATTTTTTAAAGGAGATTGTGTGTAGCTAAGAAATAACCAAACATTTTTCTTAAAATTTAGTGCTGAAAAACCCATCCATGGATGGTTGAATATAATATTTTAAAGTAAATAATTCGACCACGCAGCTGGACCGCTGACGTGAGTTGAGGAAATTTCCAAAATTAAGTTTATATGCCTATGTTTTAGGGTTTCAACCAACAATTTGAGAAATAGGTCTACTCACGAAGGCGTTGAACAGCTGTCTGTGCGTACGCAATATATTAGTAGAATTTGTTTGCGCCTAGTGGCCTCGCGAGTTTGCACTACTTGGCTTCGAACTGGGGGGGGATTTTACATTTTGATCGATTTTGGGGGAACCAAGCGAGATATAAGGTCGCGTAAAAAAACAAAATATGCAGAATAACATCCTACATTTATATTTTTAGAAAAAACTAAAAAAATTTCATTCTCGTAGTAAAAATCTAAAAAAATAGTTACTTCCGGTCAATAAATGTACTTCCGGTTGTTGGATTTTTTTAGCTAACGAACTCGTCCGAGCGACATAGACAACCAACACGTGTACCACATTTGAACCAAATCGGACTTAAAATGCGGCCGCTAGAGTGCGAACACATATATACATATATATATATATATATAAGTTACGTCTCGTGTTGAGGCGTTTGGATTTTTAAAAAACAAATATT
>JAGFPH010013718.1:1967-25656 GCA_018207615.1 Philaenus spumarius | reverse complement strand
CAGTAGTAAATTCATTGTTAGCCACTGACAATTTATCAAATTTGGCAAACGCTTTTTATAAACACAATGCAGATAAAAACGATATCGCTCATAATGGAATAGAACTGATAAAGTCTATTTATAAATGTAAAAAAAATCTGTGCCTTTGAATGAATTAAGGTTTCAAAACTATCAAGCAGCCACAGTGAAAAAATCTTTTAAATTAGAAAAACTTCCACCAACTGAAGGCGCAGCAATACAGCATTGTTACAGGGCATACTATCAGCTTCAAACTTGGCTTAGTAACAAATTAACAGTAACAGATTGGGGCTGGCAGAAGCATCAAAATGGAGTCATGCCAAAAATGACTGATAAAGATTTGATACCTGAATTATTACTTAAAAGTATTTGCTGCAATTAATTGTGAAACAGGGTGTAACACTAAAAGATGTGGCAGTCGCAAACATGGCTTGAGATGCACAAATTTATGTACAAAGTGTCATGGTTCTGAAACTTGTCATAATATTGACAAAATAATTTATGAAGATGTAAGTGATTCAGAAGACACCACACATGAAGAACCAACAAATACTAGGCAAAATAATGAAAGTGAAGACGACGAAGACGATGAAGAGCTTGAAGAGGCTAAAGCTAGCGACTTGATTGTATGTTGAAAATTATTTTTTGATTGCATTAATAATTAACTTCCTCAGTTTATTTTCTCGAACGTTGTATTATCTTAACATTGGCAAGACAATACACTGCAGAAGGCATTGTTTCTTTTTCAGTTTATGTATATTTGAAACATATCGTTCTGTCACGATTTAAATTCTTTTTAAATTTTATATTATTAAATGATGCAAGATATATTAAAATCCTTTAAAATTATGTTTGTATGGGTTTTATTTAAATGTTTTACATTGAAAATTTACGAAAACATATAAAAAACAAAACTTTAATGTTTTAGAAATAACTAACATTTAAAAATTACGCCTTGTTATTTACATAATAGATTAAATTACGCCTTTTTGTAATTTAAAAGTACATCAAATCAAATTTTAATGTATGTACTATATATAATAATAATAATAATACGTTTTTGTAATAAACGGTTTTGTACTTAATAAACGTGATGTGAATGTACTTAAAAAACTTCTTTAAATTACAAACAAATAAAGTCTAATCAAATTATTATTTATGTCCATGTTTATTCTTTGTAGCCCTACCTATTAAGGTAACATGAAATTAATATTTTCGAAAGTTTGTTAATTTCAATAGTTTTAATAAATAAATATGAGTTTAGAACAAAAATGTAAAAAAATTTATTTTTTAAATTCTGTTTTTTCATTTTATGGCGTTTTCTCGAAAATGTTTCCATAGTAGTGCTACTCTTTTATTACATAATCTAAAAGTAGATGCTTTAACGGGGAAAATGCCGGCTGGTGAGCTTGAAAAGACAAAATTTATCGGTGAAACTTTTCTGTTGAAAATGAGGACACTTTTTCGGAATTTGTCGTAAAAAAAAGAAGAAAATTCTGTATTTTGCTACAAAAAAAATACCGCTTACTTGAAACATAATAACGTATATTTTCACCAAATTTCGTGAAAAAAAATAAATTTTTGCACGAGAAAAAAATAAAAAACTGAAAAATTGGTTTTTCCGATTTTCCCGGAAAATTTGAGGTTATGTGAAAAAATGTCAGATACAAAAGTTGTAGATCTTTTTATTATCAACAACTTTAATATTTAACATTTTTCGATAGGAGGTCAACTTTCGTTGCAAATTACGAAAAACCGTGAAATACCACTTTCAACCCCTAAGAATTCACCCCTTCTCCATTTTGTCGACTCCAATTTATTTTTCCCGTCATTCGGACAATATTTTGCTCCTCTTCCAGTAGGTCTCATGCTGTTAATTTTTTTTTTTTTTTAATGTATCAGCACTGGTCTAATAGGGCCTATTACTCTTGGTTTTCAGGCAATTTTGTGTTTTCCATCCTCAATCATTGGTATAGGAAAGAATAGATATATTATTGCACTAATCGTACTTTCGGTAAAGAAGAAAGAACCAACAATGCTTTTCCATGTAAAATCGCATGAAACGTTGATTTTTGAATAGGTAAGTTCATAGGTAACAAAATTATAACGTATTTTGCCAAAATGTATGTATTTCCTAATACGATATTCTATAGCTGCGTTAAAAATCTAAACATGTAATAAAATACATTTTGTCTGTGAGTTTCTGCACACTGATCTACACAATTTCTAAACCATTTGGATGTGGTTTTCTGTGTTTTATTGAGAAAGGTGTAAAAAATAGGATATTTAAATATTAAAGTGAATCTCGCTCGCTTATATTGTAACTAACGGCGCTGCGTATGCCAAACTCAAACTGACAAGATGTATCAACATTGCATAAACGCGCCTGGACGTTATCGGGACGAAATTATAGCAGAACATCCTGCTGGGTACAATGCCCCCGTTACAGATGAAGTTCAAGTGGTCTTAGCTAATCAGAGATTCTATAGACGTGACATTGTATTGCGTACTCACGAAGATCGCCTACATAGTACTTTGAAAATACACCGGACTTATGCTGCCCTGCAATATACTTTAATTGCCATGGTGAAGACGGTTTACTACTTTGGAAAATGCGTAGCTAATACATATTTGCGCGTATGAAATCGCAAGCACAGCTAGTACATGATGTAATTTAATAACAATAATTAAAATTAGGTTTAGAACAATATAAATTTGTTAAAGATCAAAACTTAAATGATATCAATTGCTTGATCATACTGGGGCACAGTGGTTTCGTAAATTAAAAACTTAAAACTATTCGTAAAACTACAAGAATACAAACTATTAAACTAATCGCAGCAAAATAATTACTGCTAAAAGAATACATTAAAATATTACCATAAACCATAAGATATGAAATAATAATGAACTAAAATACTATTAACATGAATAAACTCTGAAATATAATGGATAATATGATAAAACCCAAAAAACCCTAAAAAAATAAGATATAGAGCCAAGGGCTTTTAAATAAACGTCTTCCTTTATTTTAACTTTTTTTTGCTATGAGTACTAAATTTAAAGTAAAAGGCAAGGTAAATCTTGTAACTTTTTAATGTAAATGTAATATGTCAATAATATGCTGTAAGATACACAACAAAAAATTTATGAAACACTAATACAACATATTTATATATATTTTTTAAAATTTATTACTAATAATAATACTTCATCTAGTCACTTTCCTATATTATTATAACAGTTAGTGGATAATAGCCCTGTGGCTACTTCCGACTTCACAATAAACAACCATACTACTTTACATGCTAAAAAGAGCATTTGCACCAAATTTTAAGTTTCTGGAATAACTTTGAATTTTTTGCGTTTTTCTTTTTCTTTCTTATTTTTCCTTAACACTATAAAAGCCCAAAATATTTTATGGATTCTTAAAGCACAAACACCGTTTCTTGTACCTTTTCGACACTCCCCCCCCCCCAAATAAAATCCCCCTCCGGAGGGTGGATATTTGTAGACTTTTTTCTACAATGTTTATGATAAAATGAACCTGTGGGCAAAAAATCTCACCTGGATAAATTAGTTCTAACAAAAGCTTTATTTTGGATCATATTACCTGCACTGTTTTGTTGTAATTTTGACAAAGTGGTGGACCCAGTCAGCTGTGGATAGTCAATTAATATATTAGTTGCCATGGAAATTGCAAATAAATGTGTGCATAGCCTCCCATAAGAGGTAAATTGTAAATTTTATCGAAACGAAACTTTGTTACTCATGACAGGCTTAATTTATCCATCAGTGACACATTTTGTCTAAATAAATTCGGCAATTTATGAAACAAACGCTAATATTAACGTCATGGAAATAAAGTTAACATATTTATATTAATAAGATAGATAAATTTAATTAAAAATAATATTGACAAAATGTGTTACTAAAATAAATAAACCAGTTTATTGTAAAGGTTTGTGGTGCAAAACGATGCAAAACCTAAAAGTCCAATTTAATTTTTCAAATTAGGCCTATTAATAAAGAAACATTTCGTATTCACAAATACAGTAGGAATACTTTATTTAAAACAAGTTAGTCACAATCTTATCATAAACCTACACATAAGAATTGCAGTGTAGAATTACACAAACGATCGATTCGTAATGTTTAGTTTTGCCTTTAACATAATAAGTAAATTCAAAATCGCAAT
Source organism: Philaenus spumarius (assembly GCA_018207615.1). Taxonomy (NCBI): domain Eukaryota; kingdom Metazoa; phylum Arthropoda; class Insecta; order Hemiptera; family Aphrophoridae; genus Philaenus; species Philaenus spumarius. The sequence continues at coordinate 21,440 of JAGFPH010013718.1, read as the reverse complement.
TATCTCTGAACCAAATTGATTTACAAGTCCAACTAAATATGGTTTTAGATTTAGTAAACAAATATTCATTAGTTTAGTATTGTACATTCTAAGCCAAATGATTATAATAGACTTCGTAGAAAAAAATCTTAAAATTCAGTTTTCATTCGCATTAGTTCTGTACAATACACTTTATACTTTCGTATCATCCAATTTACTTGGTATAGTTTCATCACAATTTGTATACTGGTTGTGATTATCAGATGCACTTGGTACAATCAACTCATCTGATAACAGTTTGATGCAGAAGTTAGACCTCCACCAATGGTACCACGGCCCGACGTGATCTTTAGCTATGAACACGACTGCGCACAAATATATAAACAACGTGGAGACCACCAGAGCGATCAGAAAGTCTCTCAAAACATCCTCACGGTTCGACACTTGGTGTAATCTGGGAACGATCGACAACTTGAGAATTAGATACCAAACCAGGCTGAGAGTGAACATGAAGACTGTAAGGGCGGCTATCAGTACACAGTCAGTGCGGAGGGTGGCGACGACTTCTGGGTAGCGTGACCATGCGCAGACGCTCTCAAAGCAGTTGTAGCGACGTCGCAGACCAACGGAGAACCGATAGTGACAGACCTCGCAGTGACGACGTCCTGAACTATCCAACCATTGTTCCAAGCAAGGTCGGTGGACGAAGCGAAGTGAACCTGAGGAAGAAAGTGGAAATTGAGAATCTACTCAAAACATATTGGATCTGAATTTCATAGCAACAATTTTTAACTTTGTAGCTAACCACTGACTTTGCTGTCTCCTTCTGTTGCTATCTTTATTTTCTCTATATTAAAGGTAAAGCTCTAACTAACTCATCATCATATATACCAAACTATTAAACCGAATTAACTAGAGTTTCGTATAGGAGTGCCTTGTACACGGAGGCGTCTACTAAGAAAGCAATTTTTCAGTAACTAACTTTATATCCTTTAAATCGTGAAAACTTTCAGAAAACAGTTTAGCTAAAAACGTTCAGTTTGGTTGTAGTAACAAAAGAAATATATTTTTAGAGTTTTCCAAAATGACAGAAATTGGAAACCTTCCCCGTAAAAGAATCGGGACGGGACACACATGACCGCACCGTGCCCGCACCGCACCACGGCCTAGTGTCGGCCGTATCTCGGCTCGTTCACAGTGAGACCACACTTTACCGTAGCCACGGCCGTGTGTTGTCCAACTACTAATTGAGTAATTATTTACCTATAACTTGTAACTTGAATAAGATAGTTTTCCAAATCTGGTACTTGTAGTCCACGTTTCGGTATTTGCCGTTGGTTTGATCGCAAATAACGGGAAACTTTCGAATTTCTTCGATGATTCTTTCGGGATCCATACCTTGGCCGCACCGTCAACGTGAAAAAGTAAACAAAACTTAACTGGCACGGTGCGCCCCGGGTGCGGTGACACGGTGCGCCTCCTGTGCGGTGGTGTTAGGACTATTCCATACGTTTCCATTAGATTATTCCCCCGCCGTGTGTTGGCCAACTCTAGGCCGTGGTGCGGTGCGGGCACGGTGCGGTCTTGTGTGTCCCGACCTAAAGCCGTAAATATATCTTCGTGCTTTTTATACCTTAATTGGAGAATTTGGGGTGTTTTATTTTTATTTTTAGCGGTTTTGGTCCTTTTTGGTTTATTTGAATACTTTTATTGGTAGATAACTGTACCAAATACACGTTAATTAGAAAGAGAAGCGTATGCCATGTATCGCAATGATCTTAATTTTCAATTTAATGGGGAAGAATAAAAAAGTTCCTATTTTGTTTACGGGTGTTTCTACGTTATGACAGCTTGTGTATTAATAATATGTCAACCATTGTAAATAGACTTTTAAAGATTTTTGTAACCAACAGCCGATTCGGCTATTAAACCTTCATTAAAATACGATAGGTACTATTAAGTTTATCTCCACTGTCTTCAAGAAGGTACAATACATTCGTGAATTCGACACTAATAATTAAATTATAACCAACAAACACTAAACGATCAAAATCAATTTCAAAATATTACTCAATCTATACTAATATTATAAAGAGGTAAAGTTTGTTTGTTTGTTTGTTTGTTTGTATGTAGGGGGTAATCTCTGGCTCTACTGAACCGATTGAAAAAATAGTTTTACTAATAAAAAGCTACACTATCCTTTTTTTATTTCAATATATTTGTAAATTTAGTCGGAAAAAATCTTAGGTTAGGTTTAGAATGATAAATCAACACATGTATTTACTATTTACATTTAATACCATAGCAACCAATTGAATAAAATAACATATAACATAGCTGCTTTAATATTTCCATTAACAGCTGATTTCAAAATTTGAAGCAATTATTTTTGTATTTCCACCTTTTAGGTTAGGGTTTTAAAGTGTAAACCTGAGCCTTGCTGGTTCTTTTACCATTATTAACTGCTGTTATAAAATATAGGAAATAATTTGGTTTGAACATTTAACAATATTTACCATCTTAGTTTTGAGGTTATTATTAATACTACACCTTTATTATAAATAAAACATAACATATGTTTTTAGAAGGTACCATTGGGGGTTGGCGTGCGGAGCACGCAGGGGTCTCCCCTAGTAATTGATAATTTCTTTAAATTATTATATAACTGAAAAAAGGCAAAATTATTAAAAAATACATTAAAAAATCATAGAATACTTTAATATGACAAAATCCAGACCAACCTTTACACAAGCATGGAGCTATGACGTTCTCAGCAGACGAGGTCAGGCAGATCCTACAACAAAACAATTCCGCATCGTCTTCTGTTGTTACTTCCATTACAGCGTTACAAGAAATTTCAAGACTACTTTGCTGGCACACAATGAGTATTACCATGGAAAAGTAACAATAAGAAGTAACAATTGAAAGTAATCTTGCCCATTATTTTCATTTTAAAAATAGAGTACTCTCTCCTTCTGTCCACGTTTTGTTTAAGCTGTGAGAAAATTAAAGAGGTCAATGAACTCACCTCATGTCCGGACTTGGACTTAAGTGAAAGTCGTTCTACTGTATAAGGTCAAACATGAACAGCCTTTTTTCCATCAGTGTACCTATTGGTTTCACTAAAGGCATTTGTAATGTCAAACGTGAAAGGCATTTGTAATGTCAAACGTGAATAGAGCGCAGATTGAGCGTGTTTAAAGCTTCCTTCTTTCACTGTTTCGACAAATTCCTGCACAGCCAACATAGCATCAATGGTACAGTGTTTCTTTCTAAATCCTAACTGCAGATCAGATAGATCCTAACTGCATCTACCCCTTTCTGCAGTCCCTCGGCCAAGAGCCGCTCAAACAACTTGTCTATTTCATTAATTACATTTTCACCATCCCTCTATCTTCTTAGGTTTCTCGATGACTGCTAGTCTTGCCATCTTCCCCCTCAGTGGGAAATATTCCGTGAAGATCAAGGAGTTTGACATTGACGTACATATTTCTGTGCGATTGAGGGCAATCCGTTTAATAATGTGGCCTGTTGTATTGACTTGTCCTAGAGGTTTCAAACTTTCGTCCCGGCCGTTAACACTTCCTACTCTTTCAAAACCACAACATCGGCTTTTGTTGCCCATGAATACTTCCAGCAGATAAATTTCTATCGAAAAGTTCCAAAGCAGTCCTTTTAACTTCATCATCTGTCATCCGTGGTATAGGAGAGGCTCTTAACCTCGAACCCCTAATCAGCTATGCCCCAGACATCTTTATCGCGCTCTTGACTCAGACCTCACCACGCTTTAAGCTTGGCTTTCTGCATTCTTTTCCGTAGTGCTATTCTTAGCACTGTATTATAAACAGCCTACCTGGCTACGAAGGGACTGAGGTACCTGGAATTAGAACTTGGTTTAACAGCAACCTGTCATTATTGTTGGGATTAACTGATGTAGTAAAGTTACTCATGACTGAGGTACTTTGCTGGCTAAATAGTATTACAAAATCAAGTGAACGGTAAATGGTCTACATAATAGACAGTGCTGATGTCACAACCTTTGTGGCCCTGAAGCGAGATAAGCAATGGTGACACTTACACCTCTTCTAAGCCTTTAGTTTACCTTCCCACTTCTAATCTTTTTATTAATGGTACTTTTTTTTACAATAATAATGCAATCAATAACGAACTTTAAACAGTGGTATAATATTGATAGTTATAAACAACTAGCTGGCCCGATCCGGCTTTGCACGGATAGACAAATCAAAGTTAAATGTATATTAACAAAAAAAATATTATATCAATAAATATAAATTACACTATGTTTTTCTTATGGGGATTTTTAGTAACTTTGACCCTTTCAAACCTCTCCTAAAATTTCGTATTTTTTAAAACACTTTCTTAGCGAGCACCTAGGGCCCTAGAGGAAGCTACATACTAAATTTCATTCCAATCCGTTCGGTGTTTTGTTTTAGTAACAGAGTGACCCACCCCCCAAACCCTCCTAGAATTTCGAATTTTTTTAAACCATATCTTAGAGAGCAGATATGGCCCTAGAGGAATCTTACATACCAAATTTCGTTCCAATCCGTTCGGTGGTTTTATAGAAATTGTGATTTAATAACTTTGACACCCCCTCCCCTAAGATTTCAAATTTTTGAAACCCTTTCTTATCAGCATCTACGGCCCTAGAGGAAGCTACATACCAAATTTCATTCCAATCGGTTCAGTAGTTTTAGAGAAATCGTGATTTCGTAACTTAACCCCCCAAACCCCCCTAAAATTTCGAATTTTTTGAAAACCTCTCTTAGTGAACACCTATGGCCTTAGAGAAAGCTACATACCAAATTTCGTTTCGATCCGTTCAGTAGTTTTTGAGAAATCGTGATCAGTGAGTCAGTGGATTTGGCTTTTATATATATAGATAACTAAAAGCTTACTATACAACAACAAATTAAATTGTTATATCAACCGATGTAATTCTATAAATAAAAGGAAACGTCCACTGTTGACCTCAGTGGCCAAGAAGGGAAGCATTTTCAAAATGTATTTCAGTAGTAATTTACAATCAACAAAATTATTTAAAATTTGTAAATACATATTGTAATATTTAAAGTAAATAATATCAGATATAAACTCGTATTCTGTTTTTTTATAATTTTCTACATGTCTTGATATGTACTGTCCGTTTTGAGGTGGTCGCATAGAAAAGAGCATGTAAGCTTCGTATATTGTGCGTTATCACCCTAAACCCAGTTTCCCAGTATTTATTTAATGTAATGGAACTTCTCACTTTCATGGAGACAAATTGCCCGTATATCCTTTCTTACAGAAGGCTGAGACAAGGGTTGGGAGAAGATAAAACCTTAAAACCCTTCTTTACTAGGAAAAACAAAATTGCACATAAAGTGTCAATTAGTTTTGTTTGTACAGCTAAATTATTGCTATTTTTTGTTTGGAAAGTACTACGTATTGGTATTTGTATTATACACAGCAAATTTGCAAAGGCGTAGAATTCACATGAAAATTGCAAAACAAGAGATTATTTCGTAATTTTTTCTACACACTACAACACTTTTATATCTCATTATTAAGCAACAAAACATCTTAATAAGTAAAAACCTAAGATTATTGCTTTTGAGAAGAAAATCTTTGTCTTTAAATTTCTTTTCTGCTAACTGCTTAATTGACTGGGAAATGTTTTATATGCACTTATTTGGCCTAATTGTTATTTCAAATTATGTATGAGTTTCAGTATTTATCTCACTAACTTAAAGTCACAGCCTTTAGATTGATATATAATGTATACGCAGTGCAAAGTTTTTATGTAATTTGACTAACCAGTTTAAATTATAAACGTAAATTTTCAGATTTGTGACAAATTTGTCATATTTGTCCTGCAAAATGATTTTAAGGTTTAATTAGTTCCTACTTAACACTGAAATAAATAAAGTTTATTTATTTCTGAAAATATATGAGTATATTTATTTATTGATTATATCGTGTTTGAATTTGCCAATATTTCAACATGGTTTCTGTGTACGTGTAGCTCCTTAACTCTATTGTCAGCAATGTCTGGTCACCTGATCTTCTTGCGGGTCGTTGACCCAATCTTCCTCCTGTAATTTCATACTTTTATGTCATATCAAGGTTTTATAGGCGGATAGGTAACACTAAATGAGTTGAAAGACTCAATTTACTGATAATTTACTATGTCTAATACCGTAAACAAATTATATTAGATGGAACTGCTACGTGGGGTATCGTTTAAATTAACTTTATTGTGATTTACAAGTTTGTGATATTGCAAATTTGTCTCAAATAATTTAGCTTTGAAAGTACCAAAGCTAACATTTGGGAAAAAAATTGGTATTTAAAACGGTGGAAGCGAGTCAACCACCGTTTGCTTTACTTCCGCCCTCCTACCTCAAACCGCAGCCATGTAAAGCTACCTAGTCTCGCGAGATTCGAACCCGGGATCTTCTGTTAGGAAGATCCCACGTTCACTCGGCTAAGCTTGCTCAGAATAAAACTGAAAATAACTGCTCTTAGTTACTTTACAAAGCATCCATATTGCCTATCTCGCCCCTTTAAGGGAATTCTTTTCTTCGGGTTAAAACGTTTTCCTTTCGAAAAAGTAGTGAAACTTTTTATTTAGCAAGATATTGGCCCAAAATTATATTAGACACAATATATTATATTATATAAGATATTGGACACAAAATGTGTCTTAAAGGGATGTGCAAGTTTTCAAGTGATTTATTATTTCTCTATCTGTTTTCTTCATGCAAACTGGAAATTTTATCAAAAGGTTTGTTATGGTATGTAATTTTATTTTTTCAAAATTGTTTGGTATATTATAAAGATGTTTAAGTAGACAATATTATTTATAGGTCTATTAGAAGAAAAAAAAAATAAAAAATCATGATAAAATCTTATCAATTAACAAAATTACAGCTTTTTTATGAAATTCTTTCAAATTCGCTAAATCAGGTTGGCACTTTTGGGTACACTATGGGAGAAAATGCCTGGCACTGAAAGGGTTAAAATAATGTAGTTCTTAAAACTAAGAAAGATCAGTTAAACATTTTGGAAGTATTGTAAAAATGTACAAAATTAAACTTTCAGATTGTAAAATAACTTGTCTTTTATGTTAACCTTTATAAAAAGGGAAGGTTTATGCCAAACCAAGTATTATTAAGAATATCGTACATAGGCCTACACACATTAACAATGGTATACTCGAAACTATGCTTTTCGGCTACATCGACAAGAAATATAAATCTGTATTTGTAAAAATGCCTAAAGTATATTAAACTGGAGTTAATTTGAAACCAAGATTTAAACAATCACTTATCGCAGCTTTTCTACCTGCGCCTGTAATATTATTCATTATGTCATTGTTCCAGCCGGCTGTAATTCGCTTTGTCCCAAATTTGTGTCCTTTGTTTCACCGCTCCTTGCTAATGGACCCATTATCTCTTTCAGAAAAAAACGGGAAGAAAATTAACTTTAAAGTTCCACACTTTGTAATAGCTTAAGTTAATTATTGTATTTAGTTTGAGTGAATTGTTATGATTATTGTTTCATTAGGTCGGATAGAATTTATATATTTTAATACAACTCAATTAATGTATCACTTTGTCCTACCCGCACCCCTGGCAGTCGGTGTCAGTATTATGTTTAACAGGTACAAACCAGTCATGTGTTCACCCCCCCCCCCCCACGAGTACCAATATGATTTAATTAACAAGATTTTAAATTCAACGAGAGAGCAAAACTTGAAACCTGACCTTCCTTATTAATATAGTTTATGACTGCTTTCCTGAAGCAAGAGGTTGTCTGCCAAAGTCTCTTGTTCTCAACAGTTAAAAAATGTCGTATATGGTTGAGATTGTCGATTGAAATATTGAACCTTAAAGTGATATTTGGTTTTAAGCCGAAAATCAATTAGGGCTATTATCAGCTGAATATCAAATGATTTGTATTTCAACTACACAAACATACGTGGTCTTTACGCGAATTCGATCCAAAGACCTCACTCTTCGGAGTCAGGTGGTAATACATTTAGGTTAAAGCTAGGGCGGTTTGTCTTGGTTTTAATATTTTTTTTAATAATTCGATCAATCGACGAGAGTGGAGAGACTTTCCAAAATTAAGTTTATACATTCTAGGGTTTCAACCAATTCTTTGGGAAATTGGTCTACTCTTGAAGGCGCTGAAAAGCTGCCTACGTCTACGAAATATATTAATAGAATTTGTTTGTACCTTAACCTCGCGACCTTGGATTATGGGCTGGTTAGTGCAGCGGATCGCACGCGGATTTTATAGTGTTTTACGTTTTGATTGATTTTGGGGGGAACCAAGCGGTCTATAAGGTCGTGTATAAAATCAAAATGTGCAGAATAATATCCTATATTACTTTTTTAGATAAACCCTAAAAACATTTCTTTCTAGTACGCAAAATCTAAAATAATTTTTACGTTGGTCAAAAAACGCGCTTTCAGTTGTGGGATTTTTTTGGCTAACAAAATCATCCGAGTAACTTCGGAAATCAACTTGTGTACCAAATTTGGACTAAATCGGACGTAAAATGTATCCGTTAGAGTGAAAACGTATAGACATATATGTAAAACATTTTTAATGACACCCCAAAAAATTTTGTGGGGACCATGATGGGTACGCATAGACTACTCCTATGCAGTAACATCAATAGCTCATCTTTCGTATGGAAATTCGCTAATAAGCATCAAATATTATTTTATCTATAATCTATACTGTTCAGAGAAGGTCGAATTTATGGAAATACAATAAATAACGTTGGAGCTACTACAGAGATAAACTTACTATTTTTAGTGTAAGCTGTAGATTATTTTAAAATGATACTAGACAATTTACTACCATGATCTAAACATTACTGAACAGATTTTGATTGAACATTTACTTAGTTATGTGTTAGATAATGAAGCGAAGGAGTATATTTGATTGGTCTTCTTCAAAATTGGTAGGTAAATTTTAAAAGTTTACAAAAAATAATCAGGTAAGTTTACTTTTTTCATTTGTTGCATAATATTTTAACTGTTCTTTGTAATTTAACTGAAAACAATCCTTATGCATATAAATCTTTAATAATTTCTTCAGAGTCATTTGATATTTTGGATCTGATTTTGAATTTAAGAAATAATATTTTATCTATAAAACGTAGAAATTTACTCTTTAATAATTTAAAAAAATATTTTTTCAAAATACCATTGGACAGTTTGCTCAGATTGATTCCAGCCTATAGTTTTGAAAGTACTCCAGCTGAACTTTAGGAAGCAGTGTGGTTTAAAAATCCTTTAAAACTTTATAGGAAAATCTATTCTACAAGAAATCACCTGAAGGGCCTTAAAAACTAGAACCATGTTGTAGAAGCATTATTTTATTATTTATTCTATGTCGTTTTTCCAAAATAGTCAGAAGCTTAAATGATGATTTTTGTTTAGTCAAAATTGGTTTCCTGGAATAGCTGAGTGTTTTCTCATTATTAATAAAACCAAAGCCGGGAACAACAGCTAGACACAGATACGATTAAACCAAACTGTGCAAACTTCTGTGCAGAACGTGTCCAAGAGAGGCGACGTAACGTGTTTCTGATATCCTGGGAATTGGCGTGTCTTTAATATATCCAGTCTTGACATCAGTCTCGTTGTCTGTTGTGATTTGAAGAAATGTAATTCTGACATTTTAAACTTGGCAGACAAGAAATGATTTTGTAAATAAATGTTCACGGAAATACATATTTCGTTATATTATTATCGGATTTTTCGTATAACGAATCACTGACGTTGTTACGCGGAACAGAACAATTTAGCCAAGTTCACAATAATATTTCACCTATAATTAATAATTTACAAAGCAAATAAATTAGGTAAACAAAAAGTTTTAGGGTACCTTTTTTAAAAACTGTCGAATTCAGTGCTTTATTGAATGAATGGCCTTTACTGTCATAATATATGATTTCTTAGTAAATTAGTATCCTTATTTTTATTTAAATTATTTACCAATTTTTCAGATCTGTATGTAAAATTTTTAATGATTTATTTATGGAATTTTTAAAGTCGTAGAACATATCAGATTGTATTAGGTGCTACACCTCATACATTCATATACAACACACATAAAACATTATACTTAAATAAACATAGAAAAACAAACTTGAACCACTAATGTTAATTCTTTGAATTGATTCTGAAATAAATTTTCAATCCATATTACTGGTAAATATGAAAAAATTACATCTTTGTCAACAAAACTATTTAAATCAAATTTTATAAAAGCTGTTAGTATTGAAAATACCGACAGTAAGAAAAAACCCATAAAAAATCTTTTTTCTAAAAATATTAAAAACATTTTACGTTTTCATATACTAAAATATTTTAAAATATTTATACAACTAGTTGTTCTCATAACTACGTTTAACTAGAATCTAACAAACAGCAAATACTCCTTGAATGGTTTTATAAGGAGAGCTGTTTATTAATTTTCATTCAAATAAAAAATTACAATAAATTGTTTGATATTGATTTGCAATGTCTTTATTTGCCGATGTTAGATTTTATTTATATGTTATATTATATTCTGTTATAAGACATAGTTATTGAAATGTTGAATAACGTAACTCAACTACCAACACAATGACATACAATACTTTTTGCATTCTTAAGTCTAATGTGTGATTGGTGATTAACATGGACTGTGATTAATGGGTGATTTTACAACAGTGAATTTAAATGAAGATATTGCAATAAAAGATAATTTGTATGTATTGGATTTGTTATTGAAGCTCTGCTTGAGGGGTATATAGCGTAATTTTTTTTTGAAAACTTACCACCTCTTTTCTTGGAACAGTCAGGGAAAACCATAAAACACATGTTTACAAAATCCAAAAACCTCCGCCCCTCCTACCACCAACTAAAAAATGTGTAATGGACGCAAATGGCTTGTATACACCAAATTTAAGCATTTCATAAACTACACATTTCTGTGGTAAGAAAATAAATGAGAAACACGAAAACAATTGGAAAACAGTTTGCAAACAATGCCTAGGTGGACTAGGCTTAAGTCACTCGGACGAGTTTATTAGCCAAACAATCCATAAACCAGAACACGTTTTTTTACCGAAAAATTTTTTTTGAAATGTTTCGTACTACAATGAAACTTTTTTAGCTATTATCTAAACAAATAAATGTAGGATATTATTGTCCACATTTTGTTTTTTACAATACCTTATAGCTCGATTATTTTCCCCAAAAACGATCAAAACGTAAAACACCATCAAAGTACCCAGTTCAAATCCACTGGAGGGATTTTACCGTGAGGCTTTTCTGATCCGAGGGAATAGGCTTCCTAAGGTTCCCTCAACGTTGATTAACCGTAAAGAGGTCAGATTTTGTATATATTCTTTCAGTTTTTTTTTTAAATAAAAAGGTGGTAAGTTTTCAAAAAAATCTTTCATTTATTTTATTTACCAGTATAGTAGTCTGGTTTTCTGTAATGCTGGACATTATTTAAAACTTGACTTGTAGTAACGAGCAGTAAGCTATGTTCTTCTTGGATTGGTATTGCTGGCTGAAGCATTTAAAATTAAGTTTGGTGTTATGAAGCTTGTAACAATAATGTCCTTTATACTCCTTATTTCAACAATGATTTTTTATGATTCCCTCTTGGATTTTATGTTCTTACTCTTACAGTACGGTGTTTGCAATTTCAATACTATTGGTAAAACTAATCACAGTCACGTAATGCGAAGTGTAATTCGTTCATATTTATCACCGATACTAGTGTATGTCGAAAATGTATTTCAGAAATTATTTATATTTTAAGTCCAATTTTATGGACCTATACCACGGAGAGCACGTCATACATGGCTGGTACACTGAACTAATTGCAACAGTAATAAAATGAATTGTAAGTATCCAGTCCATCTCATTCCATTTTATTCCTACAAGCACTAATTTCTAAAAACACTATTACTACTACTAAGTACATTGTAAACCTATTCCGTGTAGGGCTACAGTAGAATTTTCGAATACATTAGGGTTAATTGGCTTAAAATGGTAAACTAGGACCTTTAAAGATCACTCGTTTGTCCGACTGTGTGGCACACAGTTGATAAAGTATCTTAAATAAATTAGAATCAGTGTTACGAAGCACAGTAACTTGGCTACGAATAACTAGATCACGCAGCCGTGAGTAAAGCGAATTTCCAAAATTAGGTTTAAGGTTTCAACCAACTATTTAGGAAATTGTAGTATCTATTCCACAAGTAATCTTCAGAAGGGCCTTACAAAATTAGAACAACATATTGCAGAACTGTTTTTACAATAAATGTAGACATTCATATAATGTACTTTTTAAAACTAAGAAGAGCCAGTTAAATAATTTGGAGGTATTGTAAAAAATTAAACTTTAAAATTGTAAAATAATTCGACCACGCAGCTGGACCGCTGACGTGAGTTGAGCAAATTTCCAAAATTAAGTTTATATGCTACAACGGACAAAACTCGTTGTAGGTCTTGAGTTTAAATTTGCAATTAATTTTGTAAGTTTGAATAATATGGACTTGCAGTGAGTCAAAGCCAAATGTAGGTCACGAGATCAGCATGTATACGCGGGCGGTCTGTTATCGGGTAGAATTAAACTTTTGGACCCTGCCTGTCTGAAAAGGATTGGGAACTTATAAAAATTACTTAAAAGATTCCTACGGGAAGCCAAAATCCAAGATTTGAATAAAAAATAAAAATCTTCGGGAAATGCATTACGCTAACCGCGGGTGTATTTACTGCAAGATTAGATATTAAAAAATCATAAAGTTACGTAAGATACGAGCTTTCAAAGAATGAGAAAATTTTCAAAATTCCTCTAATTTAAAAAAGAAAAGGTTTTTTAGGCTTTTCTTAAAAAGGCCTAAAATAAAGGTGAAATAAGTTTTAGCGAAATTTTGTCATATAAAAAAGTTAATGGTAATTCATAAAGTTTAAAGGATAAAAAAGTAGGTTAAAAATAAAGTTTTTTAAATTCTAACTAAAACAAGTTTTAGTATTGATAAATGTAAATTATAATGTAAAAGAAAAACTAGAAAATTTATAAAAGGAAAAATGTGATATAATTTGCACCTTTACAGCTAATGAAAAATTTAAACTCAAACTTTTAACAATTCAAAATAGTAAATAGTATGCAAACGAAGTAGTTATGTAAAAATAATCCAGTATTTGAAATATGTTTCGGGAGTAAAGTAAAACCCTAGTTTGTGAAAAATCGTTGAAGTCCCTAACCTCACAGTAAGACAACCAGAAGCAGAAAGGAGATGAAAATCCGGCTAGTGAATGAAAACCAATGGACAAGAAAAGTGGAAAAAGAAAAACCGAAAGAAGTGTAAAATTAAGACTTTTCCGGGAAAAATCGCCGCGGAAAAACGCGCGCGGGTCGTGTACGCGAACCAGGAGTCGTACGAACGTCACTCGAGTTCGTGTGGAAAGATAACAACGAGCTGAGGAAAATGATGTCAGGTTCAGGAAAATCGGATAAACCCTGGAAGAGTTACATGGAAAAAGGATTTCCATAGCACATAACTGAGGGAAGCCAGATAAGAACGCAAGACAGTAGAGGGGAGGTCCAAAGACAAGACTGATGGAAGGAGAACAGGGTGACCAGTTTACGAAAAGGGGCGTACTCAAAGAAACAATAGAAACTTAATTAAAACAAAGGCTAAATCATGTTACAAAATTATGAAAAAATTATAATAAAATTCAGGATGAAAAGTTACGTAGACTAGAAGTTTGAAATTGGCGAAAAAATGGATTTTAAAGCATTATGGAAATACAGTGGGAGAAAGCTTAGGTTGGCAATGAAATAGTGCCGAAAAACCTTATATAAACGATTGCTCGGGGAAACTCGGGAGGTTTTATTATTTCTGCGATGTAACATAACGCATCGCGCAGAGGATTATTATTTTTCGATGTAACATCACGCATCGAGCCTTATTATTTTTTCGACGTAATATAACGCATCGCGCAGAGGATGATTATTTCTGCGATGTAAGTTGACGCATCGAGAGCAGATACTTGTTTTTTATAAAATACTTTAGCGTGCTAGAAGCTGAGTATTTTCTTCGTTAAACTTTAAATTTTTATAACAAGTAAGAAGATACGGCATTGCGGTTATCATCTGGGATGCAGCAATAGACACCGCATTAACTCTACAAGAACTTCAGTGGCAACTTAGTCTATACAAGTTGGCCTAACTTGGGATTTTCTGGAAGAAAAACATAGCCTACAGGACAGCTGATACATGGAGTGATTCGTATAGCTTCCAGACAGGACTCCAGGACACCACCAGGCAGCCACCAGGACATGCAACTGTAGCTACGAGGGAATAGACGAACCGGGATAGCAGACACGGCATCACCCCATCCATCTTTAAGAAGCCATCCATCATACATCCAGACAACCCTACAGGACACCACCTTCACCCACAAGACAACTCTATCAGCACGCAGAACATCTGTAGCTTGTCATCACTAGACAGCGTTCGCGGATTTCACCACAACGTCGCGACGCCTGGACAAGTGTGAAAAGGTCGGTAGAAGCGTAAAATACGTTAGTCCCCATTAAATTGCCTGAAGTAAATTCAAATAAATTTATTTTAAATACTGGGTTACGTAGGATGTTGGATTAAGAAATTTGTAGTTAATTAAAGGAGTAAATTCATTAAATCGTAAATTCAAATTTTCATTAAAGTATAAATTACATTAAATTGAGTAATAAAATATTAAAATAAACTATAATAAATTAAGAGATTAGTTCTGCCTTATAGTTTTAAAAGAAAGTTATTATTTGGTTTTATTTGGAAAATATTAAATACAAGAAATTTGTTTTATGTTTAAAATTAGAAAAAAGAAATTATTAAAATTTTATTTTGTTTTATAACAGGTTATTATTTACAAAAACACCTAGTATTCAAATATCCCAATAGTTTATGAATTTTAGATTAAGAATTGATAAAGTGAAATTTCATAAAATAATTGCAAGCACAAATAAGCAATTTACAAGGTTAGTTCCAGTGTACTCACTCTTCAGAGGTTTACAAAAAGTAAAATTATTAACTTGTGTTCTTACTGAGCTAAAATTAAAAATAAATTACTGGAAGTATAAAGTAAAGTTTTTTGTCAGAATAGTCAGTGAACTGAATATTCGACACGTAGTTATTTCACCTAGGCCAAACAAAGTGAGATTGCCTATAAGACTTCCAGTAGGTGGAAATAACTTATTCTTCAACGAAGAATTTTCTAAAAAGGGGATTCATTGTAGAATTGGCGCTGCCAGCGTGAAAAATAACGCGTTGCAGTTGTGGCCAAAACAAATTATTCTACAACTTAATTCCTCTGGAAAAGAATATTCGTTGTAGAATTGGCGCCCTTCGGTGTTGGCCGATTTCACTTGTGGTTAAAAAGTTAACCAAAAGTAAAAATAGGTCAAAGAACTAACGTAAAATTATTTGTGCTTAAAACTGTGTATGTTAGCTTTAGAAATGTGTTTAATATTAAGCCATACTACTGCTATTTCCCGTGTCTGAAATATTTCCCGGTTTCGTGTCGTATTAAGGTTCAGAGGGGGAGTGGAAATTAAACAAATAATAATAATTAACCAGTATAATAAACTTGTCGCGGTAAAATCGGAAGCTTGGGGGGCGTAGGCCTAAAAAATAGGTGTAAAATTAATTAAAAATAATTGGGAGTTTTCCGACGCGACAGATAAAAACAAATTTAAAAAAATTTAAACAATTAAAAAGTAAATATGGCGGATAAGGCGATGAAAGAGTTCTTCGAACAATACAAAAAGGATAAAGAAGAAAGGGCGAAGAAAGATAAAGAAGAACTGGAGGCCAGGCGGAAGGAAAAGCAAGAAGAACTGGAGGCAAGGGCGAAGAAGGAAAAGGAAATAGAGGAGGCCAGGCGGAAGGAAAAACAAGAAGAACTGAAGGCCAGGGCGAAACGGGAGGAGGCCAGGCGGAAAGAAAAGCAAGAAGAGTTGGAGGCCAGGCAGCAGAGGGAACAGGAAGAACGGGAAAGGAAAGAGGAAAGAAGACGGCTCAAGGATGAAAAAATCCGGGAAGAAAAGGCAGCAGAAAGGCTACAGCGAGAGAAGGAGCAAAAAGAGTTATACAAAGTTATTTCTGGAAAGCTGGGAGACCTGGAACGAAGCCTGGAGGAAGAAAGCGTGAGGTGTAAAGAACAACACACTAAGGGAGAAGAGAAGATTAGGGAAATGGAAGGCGCTATCCATTTTCTGGATGAAACCACAACCACCATAAAGGACAACGTAGACAAAGGGTTCTGGACAATGGAAAGTCGGGTGCAGAGCGTTGAAAAGAAGATAGGAAACGTGATAAGCCAGGGAAGTGGGAGTAGGAATGTAGGAATTGTAATGCCGCGGTTTGACAGCGAAATAAATAAAATTGAATTTTGGGGAAATAGTAAAGAGAGGCCGAAACAATTTTTAAGAGAAATAGAAGGGTTAATGGACGAGTTGAATCCTTATTTAGAAGATAGGGAGAAAATAAAATTCATAAGACGCCATCTAAAGGGATACGCACTGGAATGGTATAATATAACAGATCGCGAAGAGATGAAGTATGCCGAGTTTAGGGAGGCTTTTTTGAGTAATTACTGGTCGCTCCAAAAACAAAAAGCGGTCAGGAATTATATAGAAAATAATAGGTATGTAGAAAGGGGAAACGCTAGCAGAACCGAATATTTCTGTATGGTAGTAAACAAAGCGCGAGATTTAGAACCCCCCCTACCTGAAAGTTTCCTTGTATTCACGGTGATGCAACATTTCAGCGAGCAAATAAGATTAGCCAGCATAGGTAAACCTAGCGAAACCATTCAAGACGCGATAGAGTTCTTAAATAATGTAGACATGATAGAGGAAAATCGGCGAAGTAGACCCCAAGACGCTCAGGAAACGCAAAACAGGCATAATTTCACACCTCGGAATAACCCACCAATCCACAGATCCTATGCTCAAAACCCAAGTAACTCAAATCACCCAAACTCCAATAAACCACGTCCTTCCAACTCAAATCCTAACCAGAAGCCGAAAAACTAAGAAATGAGGTTCTGACAAAGGATGGATTTTTTCGGAATGACAGGGCCGATGAAAAAACAAAAAAACAAAAGAATAAGATTAAAAAAGTAAATACGCGTGTAAAAACCGAAAATTTAGGAAATAAAAAAGATACTCCTTGTAGTAGAATCGAACCTGAAGTAGGCGAAAAAATCGTCGAAAAGGAGCGCGAACGTCGGCCTAAGCAGTTAGGTAGTTTGAATGTAAATATTAGGGAAGACTTGTTAGATAATAGAGATGAACCAGTTATAGAGGAAAAACCGTTAGAAGAAATACCCGCGATTCCAGTCGAACTTGGAACGAATGCTAGTTACATGGAAATTGACACCGGAGCCGAAGTAAGCGTTATCCAGCAAGATTACCTAGAGCAATTGAAGGCGGAAGATGTCAAAATCTTAGAATTACCGGTAGCGTGTTTGGAGATAATTGGTGCATTAAAAGGAAAGGTGCAAAAAATCAGCAAGCAAGTCCTAATCGAAGTTAAACTGGTTGACAAAAGCGTAGATTTACAATTTTTGGTAGTAAAAGGTCTAAAATCTAGGATAATTATGGGATGTGACCTTTTATATAGTTTACAGGCAAAAATAAACATGCAAGAAAAATTTGCAATGTTCAAAATAGGTCAGGAAAATGTTAAAATCCCGTTTATTGATAAAAAGGTTGCAATAACACGGTTAAAAGGAAAATATTTTAATATTAATTCCCGATACTATAAAACCAATAAAAAGAGAAATTTAATTAAATCGGAGGTAATTAAATCCGACGAAATCGAGGCAACGAATACTACACTCAAAACAAATAAAGTAAATATTAATCAAAATAGTATGAACGAGTTAGTAAACAAAGCTGAAATCGTTAATGGACCGGAAGTAGGTGAGACAGGCATTAATGATGTAATGGAAGGGAAGTGCGGCAGCAGTCAAGACAGGAAGCCGGAGACAACAGCTAGGAAAGACAATAAGGTTAGGATACAAAACGAAGAGAGGTTGAATAAGATGATATCGAGGGAGGTGACAGTTCAACGAAGGAAGGGGCAGAAAGCCAAACAAAATATCGTACCGAAGATGCTATCAAAAGAAGCCAAGGACGAGATTCCGCGTGATAGGGCGTTAAAAAGGATTAATGTTCCAATTAATGTTAGGTATAATGGTGAAAAGATTCCAATTACCAACAAAGCGTCGCGGCGCAATCAATGTATCCATAACTGTGAATATTCTAGTAAACGTGGTAATCCAAATAAGGCGAAGTCAAGCACTACACTACACTGCAATTTTTCCGACCACTCGATGAATAATAAAAATAATAAAAAATATAAAAACAATAAATCAACTCATAAACAATTAATATCTGTAGGAGGAGCAGAAACACGTAACCAAAATCCACTGTTTAATATGCGTGGAAAAATATCGAAAGTTAGATTTAAAAACACTGCTACTTCTGAGGTAAATAAGACTAAATTGAATAGGAAACACGTTAGGTATAAAGAGAGAGTAGGCCTAATTGAAAATCAGCTGTGTGAACTTAGACAAGGAGGGGAGACGGTAACCCGAGCAAAAGGGCATGTAGCGGTTCCAATGAAGAAATGTAATAAGATAACTTTAACAAAGGAGTATAGTCATGGTACTATACTAACGGAACAACAAGAAGGCCTACTGCAGAAATTAATAGAAAAATATAATACAGTTTTTTCTGAATTGCCGGGACTGTGTAAAAATTGCGTTCATGAGTTAAAGGTTAATGCAACAGACACCTTTGTGAATCGTAATTACCCAATTCCCATAAATAACAAAAATAGCGTAGGACATGAAGACCAACGGAGAGTGCGAATCCAACAAATAAGGATGAATCCAGGTTTTACACAATTATTGCAGGATTGGAGAAACAGACAGATGGCAAACCCTGAATGCTTAGAAATAATACAGGATATTGTAAATAAAGTAGAGTATAGAATTGAAAATAATGTATTATGTAAATTTGTAAATGGAATATTGAAAATTGTAGTACCAGAGAACACGGTAAAAGAATTCATAAAACACGTGCACGAAACGTACGGTCACGCAGGAAGAAATAAGATATATAACATGATTAAAAATAGGTGGCATTTTAAATATATGAACAATCGAATTATGGAAGAGATTAGAAAGTGCGACATTTGTCAAAGAGCGAAATACCCGAATCAATATTTAATAGGTCAAAGTAGGCCAATCATAACAAATAATATAGGCCGAGTAGTGGCGATTGATTTCTTAGGACCACTACCAAGAGGTTTAGGAAATGTACAACATATATTAGTGGTAGTGGATATTTTCTCTAAATATGTAAAACTTTACACAGTAAGAAATCCTAC
>JAGFPH010013716.1:0-12556 GCA_018207615.1 Philaenus spumarius | reverse complement strand
GCGTCTAAAGGTCCAACTGAACATGCATGCCAAATTTGAACTCATTTGGTTCAGTAGATTTTTAGTTCTGCTGATGAATGAATGAATGAATGAATCAGT
This sequence comes from Philaenus spumarius, assembly GCA_018207615.1. Taxonomy (NCBI): domain Eukaryota; kingdom Metazoa; phylum Arthropoda; class Insecta; order Hemiptera; family Aphrophoridae; genus Philaenus; species Philaenus spumarius. The sequence goes on along the minus strand of JAGFPH010013716.1, from coordinate 12,457 downwards.
GCCATTTCGCTTTTATATAGATAGATTCGCGCAGGCAGCTATTCAGCGCCTTCGTGAGTAGACAAATTTCCCAAATAATTGTTTGAAACAATAAAACATTTAAACTGAATTTATGAAATACACTTAACTCGCGTCAGCCGTGCATCACCACTACTTGGTGGTAATGATGGTGGGCACAATATATCAGAAATGGGATGGGCTGATACGGAGTATATTTTCTCTGAGCTGCTTTGCAGAGGTCCGTGTGCCGGCAGCATCAATACGAACCGCTGACCATAGTTCCACATACTGTTACAAGCAGGCTTGCAGCAACCACACAGACCTATTCAAGCCATACTGCGGTACACAAAGGTCTATAGACCTGACTCTGATATTGATATTGATAGACTGGTTAGGAATATAATGGGGAAACAGAGTGACTGAACGAGGAAACGCGTCGTCCAGTCTACAATTACAACCTTCAATACTGTTGAGTAGGGTGTTTTATACTTCTATACGCGCACCTCGTTTAAAGATTTCGTGCGCTGAATCGGACTTCATCGTCACGCGTCACCCTCTACTATACTGGTTGTCCCATAAGTAAAGTGCCGAACATCGGGGAATGGTTCTATGGGTCAAAATAAGAACAAAAGTTTGTATAAACACAGACGCGAAAACGCTTCGTTTTCCAGATAGCCGACATTTCGTTTTTTGTACAAAATAATTCATATCCAGAGAACGGTTTGACTGATTGAGTTCAAACTTGGCATGCAGTTTAACCTAACAATGATATATCTAAAAAAAAATCAACGATTAAATCCATAAATGAGTTTCAAAATGGCAGCTGTTTGACAAATTTAAATCTAAATTACTCAAAAACCGTACATTTTAACAAAAAAACAAAGTGTGAAACAAGTTCTGTAGTTAAACACTAGGGGAGACATCTGCGCCAACCCCGTTTGCTACCTACGCAATTACACTTAATTTACAATATATTTTTAATACAATTATGTAGCAGTAAATCTATACTAATACTATAAAGAGGTAAAAATTGTTTGTTTGTATGAAGGGGGTAACTAATAAACCGATTGAAAAAATAGTTTTACTAATGGAAACCTACGCTATACCTGAGTAACATAGGCTATAATTCATTTTGATCAAAACATTTTTTTTTCAATATTTGTAAATTCAGTCGGAAAAAATCGTAGGTTATTCCTAGACTGATAAACCAACACATGTGTTTAAATTTATTAACATAGTATTCAATTGAATAGAATAACACAAGAAACATCTGTTTTCTCCAATACTTCCATTAACAGCTGGTTTCAAACTTTGAAGCCATTATTTGTACTTCTAACTTTTAGGTTAAGATTTTAATAAAGTCTAGACCTGAGCTTTGCTGGTTATTTTAACCATTATTAGGCTATAACTGCTGTTATAAAATGTAAGAAATAATTTAATTTGAACATTTAACGCAATTTACCATCTTAGTTTTGAGGTTATTAATAATCCTACACCTTTATTATAAATAAAACATAACATATGTTTTTAAAAGGTTCCATTGGGAGTTGGCGTGCGGAGCACGCAGGGGTCTCCTCTAGTCTATAATAATACTGTTAAGAGGTACAATTTTAATGTTTGTATGTAGGATGTAACTCATAAACCGATTGAAAAAATAGTTTTACTAATCGAAAGCTACACTATACCTGAATAACATAGGCTATAATTAATTTTGATCAAAACATTTTTTTTTTCAATATTTGTAAATTTAGTCGGAAAAAATCTTAGGTTAGGCCCGGACTGTTAAACCAACACATGTGTTTAAATGTATTAACACAGCAACCGATTGAATAAAATAACAGACGCAACATCTGTTTGCTCCAATATTTCCATCAACAGATGATTTCAAACTTTGAAGCAATTATTTGTACTTCTAACTTTTAAGTTAGGTTTTTATTAAAGTGTAGACCTGAGCCTTGAAGGTTCCTTTAACTTGTATTATAACTGCTGTTATAAAATACACGAATTAATTTGATTTGAACATTTAACATTTGATCTACCATCTTAGCTTTGTGGTTATTATTAATCCTACAACTTTATTATAAAGAAAACATAGCATGATTATGTGCACAGAAGGTTCCTTCGGGGTTCTCGTGCGGAGCACGCAGGGGTTTCCCCTAGTTTTTAATAATAAAGGAACTTAACATTAGTAATCATTATAAAATAAAAAGTAAAAAAAAAATTTAAAAAATGTATTAAAGCTGTATTTTGCAAAACACTTTTTCTCTTCCTGAAGATAATGTGGGTAGAAATCTTCAAAATGACCGGTCGTCCAAAATTGTATGTTAATATCATTTCAGTTATACATTATTTCCAATACATTTACCCCAAAATGTGTATCCAAAATTAACGTCCTCTCAGTGTGTAAATAATTTAAGGAAATTGATGTCGTAACCGAAATATAAATGGCGCCAGTTCCACCCACGAGAAAACACCACATGAAAACAGTTTTGTTTTGTTCTGTGAACTTCCAATATAGGACAAGCACTTTAAGTCCGGGTTTCAAATTAAACATATATTTAGAACCGTACTTGTAAGACGTAATAAATTTTTTACGAGATAATAAACTTGTCAGCTGTTTTTTGTTCTTAAATTAAATTAAATAGCTGTCGTATCCGACTTTGATCGTGTCACAAATAAGCACAATTTCCCAAGTATTTCCAGGACATTCATAACTTGTTATAATTATTTCGACCACGTTGCTGATTCGCTGACAAGAGTTGGGCAAATTTTCAAAAACTAATTTCGTATTGTTCAGGGTTTCAACCAACTATTTGGCAAGTTTGTCAACTCAGGAAGAAACTGATTAGCTGCCTCCGTGTACGAAATATGTAGAATTTGTTCCCACCTCAGCCTCAAACCAAGGTTCAACCGCGGACAAACTCGCTTCGCTCTCGTGTACAAAACTAACCTCTCGAGTTTGGCTCCCACGTGGATTCACAAGAACTTTTATGGTAATTTTACGTTTTGATAGATTTTTGGGGAACCAGATGAGCTACAAGGACGAGCTCAATTTCGATAGGAAAGATTGCAGTGACTCTTATTGTGAGATATAAGGTCGCGAGTAGCGAATGAGCACCGATCATGGTCCCCGTAACACGTTCTGGGGCAACGTTTATCATTGTATACGTATACTAGCTGACCCGTACGGCGTTGCCCGTGGTGGTTGGTATTTTCAGTCTTTTTAACGTAATTGTATTCTTTATAAGTGTTCAGTCAGTGAGTGGTATTGGGCTTTTATATATATAGATCTTAAATAATAAAAGCACTATTGTCATAATAATAAAAGATCTGAAATTATGATTTTAGTAACTTTGATTCCCCCAAAAGCCCCCCTAAAATTTCGAATTTTTTCAAACCCTATCTTAGTGAGCACCTATGGCCCTAGAGGAAGCTACATACCAAATTTTATTTCCATCCGTTCGGTAGTTTTGAAGAAATCGTGATTTAATAACTTTAATCCCCAAAAAAAAACCCTAAAATTTCGAATTTTTTTAAACCCTATCCTAGCGAGCGCCTATGGCCCTAGAGGAAGCTACATGCCAAATTTAATTCCAATCTGTTCGGTAATTTTGAAGAAATCGTGATTTCGTCTTTTTAGCCCCCAAAGCCCCCTAAAATTTCCAATTTTTTTAAACTAATTATTAGTGAACACTTATTGCTCTAGAGGAAGCTACATACCAAATTTCATTCCAATCCGTTCGGTAGTTTTGAAGAAATCGTGATTTAACAAATTTGATCCCCCCAAACCCCCCTAAAATTTCGAATTTCTCCAAACCCTTTCTTAGTAGGCACCTATGGTTCTAAAGGAAGCTACATACCAAATTTCATGCCAATCCGTTCCGTAGTTTTGAAGAAATCGTTTTTTAATAAATTTGATCCCCCCAAACCTCCCCTAAAATTTCGAATTTTTTCAAACCCTTTCTTATTGAGCACTTATGGCCCTAGAGGAAGCTACATACCAAATTTAATTTAAATCCGTTCGGTAGTTTTTGAGAAATCGTGATGAGTGAGTCAGTGGTATTTCGCTTTTATATATAGAAGATATGTGCTCACTCTATAACGCCGCATTTTACGTCCGATTTGGTCCTTATTTGACACAGATTTTGGTTCTCCTACGTCGCACGGACGAGTTCGTTAGCCGAGAATATCCAACAAAGCACGTTTTTTGACCGAAGTAAAATTTTGTGTAGAAATCCACCTTTGGGAATTTACCTTAGATCAAATCAAATCCACCTGTACATGCCGCTTATGATTCGAGGCCGACGATAGGTATGCTTGCGAGGTTTTCCAGCTGGGAGGGGAACGAGGCGCGAGATCAAGATCTGGAGCCTGAGGAGCAAAAAAATACTACTAACATATTTCGTACACGCAGGCAGCTATTAAGCGCTTTCGTTAGTAGACCAATTTCACAAATAGTTGGATGAAACGCAAAAAACATATAAACGTAATTTTTGAAATTCACTCAACTCATGTCACCCCGGTTGTGCTGCATTGTCGATTTATTTTATTATTTGTATTTAGTATTAGTTGGCATTTTTACTTTTTGTAATCAAGGAAATTGTTGAGTGTGGCCGCACTTGTTCGAAATTCAATCAAACCTACGGCAAATGAAGCTGATGTACTGTACATATTGGACTTGATATTTCTAAGTTTTCTCGTGGTATCAAATTATTTTGTACGTGATTATTGAGGGATGTTATTTATCTGCAACATAAATGTAAGGGAGAACCTTGAAAACTTGTCGAAGGAATATCCAGCTCTGTGTGAACACATAAAACTATATTTAAGTAAGGAAATTTTGAGGTCAGAGTGCGATCAAAGGTGGGATTGCTCTTGGGAGAGGCTTGCCTCACGAGAATTGTTCCGTCATGTTTCGTAAGAAGGTCATAAAACAACACCTGTAGAATGTTTTGTTTTCCATCTTCTGTTGTTGTATGTGTATTTTTGTGTAGGTATATTTTATAATTATAATTATTGCAGTTTTTTATACTTTTTTAAATAATGCTTGTGTACCAAAATTGTACTTGATTATATTGCATACCTACTTGTGAATTATTAATGTGTTATATTCTGTGGCCTTTGGGTAAAAGTACATAAGTCAATTTTTGGTCAAATTGAGCTTTAATAACCAGTATATTGTATTTTTTAAGATCTACAAGTGGGTAAACCTACATAAGTCCTAGGAATACGCATAGGAAAGATACAGACTGGGGTTAATGTACATAAGTAATAAATAAAATGTTCTGCTTTGGGTATAAGTGCATATGTTTACTTATCAAAATATTCATTTTCATTTTGCATCTTTTCATTTTCAGGTAATAAGACATAAGTTTATATATGCAGTTTTACCAATGCCAACTGTTTGTATTTATCTTGTAATATAGCAGGATAAATGTATATAAGTAGACTTATGCATTTTTACTCAACGACATAAATTATATTATTCAGTTCATGGGTATTGGGAATAACTACATAAGTATACTTATGCAGTTATTTTCGTTTGTTAGACTGATTTTATTCACAATTATCTTTCAGGGATAAAATGCATAAGTTTACTTTTATCACTGTTCCAATTCAGTGTTAACAGTTGGAATTAACACTGTTATTAACCCCAGTAATTCTACTGGGGTTTACAAAATTAAAATGGAATGATTAAATTGATCAATATTGTAAAGCAATAATACTACTACTAAAATAATAATATTATTATCATTACTAAATATTCCAAATGGTATTTTTTCCTAAGTTGGAAATAAGAATTCATTCTAATTTTCTAGTTCCAATGTATTAGTTTACCAGTAATTTCGAAGTTACTTTTTCATTAAATATTTGATTTCAATAAAATTTTATACCGTAACAAAATGAGTTCAAGAACATTTAAAAAAAATCTACATACATGCAGATTTTAAAATTTTAAAAATGAGATATGTTATAAAAGTAGGACTACCATCATATAAATAATATTTTTTCTCATAAAGAATATATACATTTTTAAAGTCTTTAATTTTTCATTTATGATCAAATCAGACACCAAGTTTCACGTTTGGTGATAGTATATTTGAAAAATGGAAATCAATAGAATTTTTGGGTCTTAAAATTCATGACAAGTTGAACTGGCATGACCAAATTAGCAGTATTAGTGCCAAAAGTAGATCAGGTTTATTTGCATTGAGAAATGTAATTCTATACTGTGGTACATAGATACTTTTATTATTATGGGCTAGTGTACCAATATTTCCAACTATGGAATTCTTCATTGTAGAAACTCATAGTTCAGAATATGAAAAGAGTGTTTGTCTTGCAATAAAGATCCATAAGGCTTATGACATGGCTAAATAAAAAATAAAGTTGTAAAAACTATTTCATCAAATTCGGAGTACTTACACTTCGTGTTTTTACATACTTGAAGTGTTGCTTTTTTTAAATTCAAGTGTGATCATGCCCAAAATATAAATATACCCACTACAGCACCAGGCAAGCTTGTGAGTATTATGCCAGAAAGCACAGGTTAAATTTATACAGTAATGTTCCCTCACAAGTTGGTTTAAACTTTATGAATAAGCTTCCTAAAAGCATTCAAAATTCACCAAACTGCAGAATTACAAAAAACAAAACAGTATTAAGCAATTTCTATTGTCTGGATCCTTTTACTCAGTGTATGAGTTTGTACATCATGATCGTACTATTGTTATTGATGAGATGTCTTTTTTGCAATGTGTTTTATTCTTCTTAAAAAATGGTTATTTTAAAATTTTTAGTATTTATGTTATGTAGCCTATTGTATATTTTTCTCAATTTTTTAAGCTGTTGTTTAATTGTATTTTGTGTTGTAATGTGACCTGTTTTATACAAACACTTTTTGTTAAAAAAACCAATATCGAAAAAATTGTAAATGCGAAATAAACTTTTTAAACCCATTGGCAAAATATAAAGTTCAAAAATAATACCAAAAGCACAGTAACGGATTTACCTGTTTTTACAAACATAAATCCGATGAAATTTTAAGGTAGAACTATAATCTAAGTTACAAGCATATAGTTTAAATTTCGTCTAACTTCTGTCTAAATACCGGTTTTAACCTATATGAGTCTTGGGTGTAATTGTTTTATGAAAGTTTTGTTTGTAGCAACTCAAATAAAAAAATATAACATTCTTATAAGTAAAATAGGAGAAAATGGTGAATGCATTGAAATTAGCAAAATTTGTTTCTTGAGAATATTTTATGAAAGTGAAGGTTTTATAAGAATGACTGTAATAAATAAACTAAAAAAATCTTCTGGAATTACTGCTAGCGACAAAAGAGGAAATAAATAACAACAAGAATAAGTTGATAAAGTAAAAAGACACATTCTGTCATTTACTGTATAAGAATTACATTAAACTATTTCTTATACGTACAAATAAAAGGTATTTCACAACTGACCTTGTATGCAAACAAATATGCATGACAGGAAGACCAAATAAGTTGAAAAACCTTGTATTTTTTCTATTTTGTTTAAATAGTTCAACAAATCAAACCTTAAATTTAAAAACTCAAGCTAGATACTTCGGATAAATTTGGTGTTTTAAGAATGAAGGCAAAAGCAGAGAAAATCGAAGTGACTAGAGATAAAATATTGCGAGAGCTGAAAGATTATGTAGAAAAAGCAAACATCTTAACAAACTAAATACAATGTCAAAGAAGCTGCAAAGATAGATGCGACGAAAAACATTTACTATTTAGACCTTCAGCAGTGTCTACCGACCTTGCAGCTAGAGACTTCTGTTTTTTGTTTGTTTGTTTTTTCTTATAGACTTTCTGTCTGACAATTCATGACTGTCTTAATGGATAAAAATACATGTGACATGCATAAGTTGTAGGATGTGGAAATAATTAGGTCTCATCTTTGTTTATACCATTTTCTAAAAAACAACGTCCTACAGGTTGTTACGAAGTTTTATAGCGATAAGTGTGTTGGGCTAAATAAAAATATCAATATTGCAGCTATGTTCTTAGCATTACTTTCAGAACATTCTACCAATAAACAAGTGAATCATATATTTCTTGTTTCTGGGCACACATAACTAGAATGAGATGCTGATAGTACACTGTTGCACTTCCTATTATTGGTAAAGAGAAGAAAATTGACATTATATTTTTCTTCACACTAGTTTATCCATTGTGTCACAAGTTTTATCAGTAATTTACCTACTAATTAAACCACAATAATTGATTATGACCCAGATTTCAAAAAATAAGACTCAGATTAAAAATTTGTTTTGTTTTTTGTTACAGTAAAAACTATTGTGTTTATTTTTTTTTTTAAATAGGCCTATTATTATCTTTAAATAATGCTTAATTTACAAAACTTATTACAACAGAAGATCTTACTGTGTATTATGTGTAGTATTTATAAATAATAGTATATTTTTTGTTGTATGACACCAATAAAAATAATGTTTATGAACATTTAATTTAACTTTATTTATGGATTTGACTTATAAGTAAAACTGTATAAGTGCACTTATGTATGTACATTGGTCTATTGTCTTCATGGCACAAATCCATTTAAATTATGAGTGAAACAACACATGTTGACTTATTTACTTTTACCTTCAAAAATATTAATTATAAATAAGCACATGTTATGGGTAAAACTACATAAGTAAACATAAGCACTTTTACCTGTTGCATTCCGAATGAGCAAAAGTATACAAGCCAATTATCTTTTTAAATAAAAGGATGAGCTTAATTTTATTCACCTCTTCATATAAAGTAAGTTTTTTTATTAATAAATGTGTATCAAGTAAGTTTAAATATCAATTCTCCGATTTTGGGGAACATTTTGAATCTTTAAACTGCTCTCCTGAAAAGTAGTGTTTTTGGACTTATGTATTTTTACCCAACAGCCACAGTACCAATTTGTACTTGATTATATTGCACGCCTACTTGTAAATTATTAATGTGATATATGTCTTGCTTTTTAAAAAAGTAGTATTCGTCAAAAAAGGACCAATAACTATTGAGTTATACTCAAACATGTTTTATTAAAAAAAATAACTTGTATAAATGTTTTCCATTTCATAATCTATATTTATCTAATTCCGTAAGCCCAAATTTGCAATTGAATTTGTGAGCGAACGGTAGGTCGTAGAAAGCTGGGAGAGGTCTCATTTTAGAGGGCTGTGCATTAAGTTTTGGGGGAAAATATTCATTTTTGTTAATTGTGTAACGAAAATTTGTTAGGGAATAAAATAATTACCATTTAAATAGCATGGGAATATGTAGGTGTAAATCAGGTGATTTTAGTGATAAAAACAGGTGATTGTATATACATTGGAAAATTCAGCTATCATAAAAACACCTGAATGTGCAGTTGTGTGATGTGTTTTGTTATTGTAGCTGTGTTTTTGTTTCAAAGTGAGAATTAAAATCAAAGCTTAGTCTATATGATTAAACACATTATAAAATTATTTCTACTGTACTTGTTATTTTTTACTGTAATGACTAACGCTGGAAGACCACCTTGCAAAGGTAGGCCATCACGAAGAGGTATTGCTCCTAGAAATACAGCCTATATATAGGGGCTATTTAATTGCCCCTACAAGCCACTAGTTAGATGTACTTTTGTACTATATTGAAACGCATTAACTATGTCGTGTTTGAATAACTAACATTAATTACCGTTACTGTCTATCGTTAATGCATAGTTTCAATCACCAGTAAGCAAATTATGTTGAAATTAACCCAATCTATTGACTTGCCCGTACCGCAAATTAAATATTACCTTTGCAACAATATTTTCAATTGAACATCCATTTTGGGTTACGTCACACAAGCATAGAAATAAATTAAAGTTGGACAGTGTATTGGCTGGATTAATTTCCCGAGAGAGTTTATATTTTATTTTATTTGGTATTAGTATGGTTTAGCGCTAATTATTTGGGGTCTAAAGAGTTCACGGTTTGGTTTTGTTTTTCTCTGAAATTATATGTAAAACATTGTGTAGAGACATTTGTCCTAAATTGAGTTCATAGACACATTGTAATTCATATATTTTGCTGTGCAAGTTTTTCGTATTTTAATGTTAAACGGCCTCTCTTTTACGAACAGTCTGATGATGTCACACAAGTTCTGAAACGCGTAAATAAGATCAACAAACAAGATACAGACGGACATAATATATTCAAACGATTTTGTCGGGATGCTTTACTAAAAAATTAGTTTAAATTGTGCGTTTGGTTCGACACATTTTAAGCTGTCGGTTGCAATTAATGTTTGAAGTTTAGGTTGGCGGGGTGTAATAAGCTCACCCATTTTTTTTAAATTTGATCCCTCCATGAAAAGCAATCATTAACAAAACCATAATCATAGTAAATTGTTGGATTTCTAACAGATCCTACACATTTAAAAAATGAACGTAATACTTTTCCGGGATTTTTACAATAATTTTTTAATTTGTATTATTTAAATCTTTCATTTCCATCTCTCAAAAGTTTTATTTGTTTTAACTCGAGGAGCAAACAGATTCAATTTTACATTGACCAAATCTGAAAAAAATCACGTCGTGTTCTGGGGACCATGATCAGTGCTCACTTACTACACCCAACAAAATCTATATTGCATTGCCGTCGGTCCTTGATAAGTGTGCAAAGTTTCAAATCAATCAGACGTTTTTAAGTATAGGAAAGTATACGAATATACGAAGAAAGGTATAAAAAGGCATTTTCCGGATTTTACTCCTAACGCGTGACGCGGTTTCTCGACCGACACCCCATCCCGATTACAACGGGCGCAAAGAAGTATACATTGAAAAACTCAGTCTGTAAACTGTTACAAATTGTGATCGATCGATAAGAAATATCGATTTCCAACCGTTGCATTCACCTAGTCTTTGCAAGTTTTACCTTCTAACCACAAATATTCAGAAAGATTACTAACCAATTAAATAGTTATTAAATGTAGCTATAACTTCCTTAAAAAATATAAAAACATTGTTTTCATCTATACACGCACATAAATAAAATTTAAGTGTGTGTGATTTCAAAATATAAGCTTTTTTCGAAATTCACGCATTACCAAATTCTAAACACACGTTTATAAATTTGTGTGTGTCTGTCTGTCTGTTTGTTCGGGCTCATCTCCGGAATGGCTGAACCGATTGTGACGAAACTTTCATTACCAAATATAGGACGTTCAGAGAATATTTTAGGCTACATTTTATTCCGAAAATATTTAAAACTCCTGTTGAAAAATTGCAAAAATATAAAAGTTACAGACAGAATTATCGATTTTTCGGACGAACGTTGGGTATATTGCGTGTCAATTTCGATCTCTGCCTTTTATTACGTACAGGCCACAGCTACCCCCACCACTCAACTTATATCCAAGTGCCTCTGTCCTAATGAATCGTCATTATCGAAAAAATCCTTTTAAAAAAATAATAAAAATTATGAACAAAATTAGTGATTTCGTAGACAAATGTTGTGGATATTTCGACCTCTGGCTTAAATTGTTTACAGTTCGCAGCTACCCTCATCACACAACTTAAATACAAGTGTTTCTGTCCTCTTCAATCATAATTTAAGTAAACAATACCAAAATTTACAATAAAATATTCGCATTTGCATATCTATACGTAACCGCGGGGGTCGGCGAGCGAAGTGAGCATGGGCAGAGCTTCAAGTAAACAATAAATCGACTCTAAACTGTCAATATATCGGAACACATATCAGTGAAGCAAAAGCTATTATATATTCAAATATATTCAGACATAAATAATGATTTATAAAGACTTGCGTCAGGGTTTATAACCTAACAGCTTGCAATAAAGCTGCAGCAATACTCGCTTGGGAATATGTTACTGCCTGTGCTTACCAAGCTGCATGGTCAAAATTATTAGTGAATTTCCATAGCAATGATGATGGAGCTACTGCAGTAACCCTTATGATAAAACCTAAGGACCGTGAGTAGTAAATGAGCACCGATCACGGTCCCCGGAAAACGTTTTTGGGTGTCATTAGATATTTTATATGTTATAGGCCTACTGTATATACAGGGTGTCCCTTAAGTAAAGAGCCAAACTTCGGGGAATGGTTCTGTGGGTCGAAATAAGAAAAAAAGTTCATATAAACATAGACCCGAAAACGCTTCGTCTCCCAGATATCCGCCATTTTGTTTCTTTTACAAAATAATTAATATCTAGAGAACGGTTTAACTGACTGAGTTCAAACTTGGCACGAAGTTTAAACTAACAATGATCTAGCTTGAGAAAAATAAAGCGATTATATCCAATCTTGCGTTTCAAAATGGCGGGTGTTTGAAAATTTCAAACCTAAATTACTAAAAGACCGTACATTTTAACAAAAAACGTCACAGCTTACTGTTCCTTAATTTTTTTGTTGATCATTTCAATTCAGAACATTTTATTGAAAA
>JAGFPH010013715.1:12799-25665 GCA_018207615.1 Philaenus spumarius | reverse complement strand
CCCCCCCATTTTTCACGTTTTTTCAAATTCCCCCCAAAAATTATTTGGATGTCGCAAGTTACGACATTAAACCCCCCTGTGGGCACCCCTGTCTGTCTGTATGACTGTAAGTATACAAAGCTAGAGACAAAACTATTCGATCAATTTCAAACAAATTTACACCAAACATGTCAAATAGGCCTGTATAGATGCACGAAAAAAAGGTTTTGAAAAACAACCCAATTTTTGGCCAAAAAACCCCCAAAAAATCTGTTATTATTTTTTTATAAAAAAACGGATCTAACGATTTTGATAAAATTTTGCTTATTTTTAGCCTTTAATGTAGGTACCCTACCATATGCTAAAAACCGCATCTTTCTAAAAATTCTTGTTTAGCTAATAATAATAACTGATTTTTGGGGGTTTTTTGGCCAAAAAGGGGGTTGTTTTTCAAAACATTTTTTTGTGCATCTATACAGGCCTAATTGACATGTTTGGTGTGAATTTGTTCGAAATTGATAAAATAGTTTTCTCTCTAGCTAATAATAATAATAATATTTACTAGTTACTCTCCTACTTTAATGCAATTATGAAGTCTCAGTGAATCTGTTTCATAATTTAAATATGTTTGTGAGAAAGTACGTGCCAGTTTCTGGTACCGTTTATTTAGATTGTTTAGAAAAGAAAATGTTTGTAATCTTGAAGAGAAACAATAAAATAAGTAAACTTAATTGAAAGTGTATTGAATTCGAATGTATTTTTTTTTTTAATTACCGGTACCTAATTCAAAAAAGAATAATAATAAATAAATATATATATATAAAATAATTAAGACAAAATTTACAGATAATTAAAAAACAATGAGGAGGAAAATGAGTTCCTAATAAATCACATATTTCAGCGCCATACGTCAAATTTACGTGTCACTACAAAAGGTACCCAGATTCATACGCTTCTCTTCTAGGGTTAAATCATTAGAAAATACAGCTTCAAAATGGGCAATCATGTGGAAGCTGAATTATTCATACGTGTTTCGTGACAACAGAAATTACAATTTAGAAACTTTGTTCCTGGTTTTGTGTTTTTTTAACATACTTGCTTACATTTTATTTTATTTCAAATTGTTGGCCAATTATTTATTTGATATAAAAGTGCTCTAAACTTCTCTATTTACATATATATTTAATTTTCCATTAGTTACTTTCTAATTTGTTATAACAAAAGAAATTTAAAAAAAATCTAAATGTAAGGTACTATATAATACTTTAGTTAATATATAACAATACTTTAGGCTAGAAGTTGTAACATTTTTGCAAGATCTGCTGCTTTAGTAGGCTATATTTTTTTAAATATTTATGACAGGTTTTTTTTTTTTTGTACTTTAGTCAGGGAAGTGTATTTTCATTACTGTATATAAATATATAACAGATGTTTCCACAGTCATGTTAAAAGTAATTGATACAAGTAGTCATATTTTCATACCCAAATTTTTTCAAACATAATTAAAACTACATCAAAGACACTCTAAAACTCTAAAAAGTATAAGGTATACATTTTACAAGAAAGACAGCACCATCATGTAAACTAGCCTTAGTCATCAATTTATCTACTCACTTATACAGCTGTTTTCAATTTCCTGAGACTATCATGCTTTCTGACTTCTAAAAATTCTGCTCCCATGTAAAACTGTTCAAGCCCCAACCTACTTGAGAAACAAATGAAAATTTATTTCTCTCTAACACACTAAATGCCTCACAGCCTCACCAAATATAACCATTCCTTGATATAGTGATCTCACCGAGGCGTACCAATACATCACTCATAATGTTATAATGGCAGCAGTTGGGGCGGCTCAGGGGTTAAAACCTCCTACGAAATTTAGAAAAGAATTTTTGAAAATAAAAAAAACTTTTATAAAAATAAAAACTGCTTTCACCTGGGCGACACACCACTGTTTACAGCCAGCGAAGAGACTGAAGACATGTTCTACTTCAGTGTAAGGCCCTAAACCTAAGCAGCCATAGAAGCTTTAAGATCATGACAGCAGCCTCTGGTCTTATGCAATGTTGGTTTTTAATAGACATTGGCTTATCGGTGAAACTTAGTGCTGGAGATCGGCAGGAAGAACTAAGTAACCATATGATGCAGTTTAATTGCATGAATTTAAGGTACCATATGAATTCAGTCTGACTTTTATGTTTTAGAATGTAACAAATAGCTGGGATCACTATAGATCACAAAATCTAAACAAAAAGGTCCATAAAAAACATAGGTTTAAAACTAAATAGTTATCTAGCATAGCAAAATGTTTTTCAGGTAGGTACATTTTTCTGTAATAAATTTGAAATAAATTTTAAATAACAATGTTATATAATATTACATTTTGTTACAAAAACAAAAAACAAAGACAAAAATAAACAGAACAAACACATTTTTTTTATAATGCTATTAAAAAAAGTTCTACTAAAAAGTTATTTTTGCGGGAAATAAATATTATAGAAATTACAACATAGCGAAAACTAAAAAGAATACAGGTTAAGTTTAACCATTTTTTATTTGCACTAAATAAAAAAAAAAAATCACTCTATTGACCTCAAAAACTTAAATAATAAATATACCAAACAAAATGGACTAAAAAATAGGTGGAAAAGTGTATTTATAAAGATTACAAAATGTAGATTATGTAAAATATAAACAATGAGAGTATAAAACGACAATAAATGTATTGAACTAAATTACAAATTGGACATTACGATACCATATTCTTTAAGATTTAATTTTATTGGCTGTGTCTAAATATGCCGTTCATCTGATGGCGATTTCCGAAAAAATGAATATAAATTAGAAATTAGCATTATTACAAAATGTATGAATTTTGCGATGAATTGTACAGTAGGCCTACTGTGTTTTTCTTGCAATGTTGTAAATCAGATGCAGATATTCTCCAATTTTATGTTGATCACTGTGTTTACTATTGTACGCGTGTGCATGGGAACAGTAAGTGCAATAATATTCTAGTTGTGAATAAAGAAGCCGTGTTTAAGTTAAGGTGCGGAAAGTGTTATTATTTTTGTCTAAACGGTTACCAATAATTACATTATTTTGCATAACAGAATTGCAATCCTTAAAATAAAAAAATAGCCTGAAGTATTAACTTACAGTCTCTAGTCACAGTATGCCTATAAGTTGGTACCGTAACACCAATTAAGTTGCTTTGTGTTACAAAATTGAAACCTATAAAAAAAATATATATATGTACCATATGAAGTTATTAATTTAGACTGCAGCCTCTAGTCACAAAATGTTTCCAGTTTGTAAACATATATAATTTGGTGACACTTCATGCATTTTCTAAAAATAGGTCTTCAGCTGATACTATATTTTTAGTTTCTAAACATCAGGGGTTTACTCGCAAGTTTTCCAGTACCGTAACGCTGATGGAAATGACGGAAGGGGGATCCGGGGATACTACCCCAAAAATTTGTTGAAATTTTAGTTCTAAAACCCCTACTTTACGTATCTTTGGTAAGTTTAAGAGTGCAAATAATATGCTTACTTCTACAAGAAAATTACGCATGTATATGTAACTATTTTTGTATTTGTATGTAGCAATTAGCAAATTTTAGAGACATAAATACTGTTTTAAGCAAAAACTTGACCAGAATAAATGTCTCTTATTTAGATAAATAGCATTTATTAGAAATTTAAATCCTAGGTAAAAGATAGTAAAATTAATCTCATTTTAATAAATTATGTAAATATGAAATTGAGAAAGTTACACATTTTAATTATTATTAAATTGCTTTTTAATTAATTACACTAGATTAATTAATTAAAAAGCAATTTAATAATAATTAAAATGTAACTTTCTCAATTTCATATTTACATAATTTATTAAAATGCGTATTAAAATACTTATCGAATTAATACTTATATACTAGATATATATTGATAAGTATTAATTACTAAATGTAGTCCAAATTATACCATGTTTGGTGTTATTTTGATTACAATAATCTCATCAATAAGTTAACTTTTTCATGCCTAAAAAGTTAATAATATAAAAGTTTAAGCATCAATGGTTTTTAATCTATTCGGCCGCCTCGACTCTGAATCATTGGTCTCTTATTTTTGTAGTCATTCGCAGCGATCGCCGAATATCAAAGGCATGCAGCGAGGCTGGAAAAGGGTGTCTGGTGCTCCCAAGATGTCCCATTTCGATTCTGAGCTGAGGGACAATGTGGGAGACTTTACTGTAGTTGGCTTGCATAGTCGCAACGTACAGTAGTATGGGGATATCTTGAGGTTTTTCGATTGGCGATTGTCGTTAGTTGGAAAAATTCTAAACCGAGTGTTGAATGAGTGTGATTGAGGGAGTGGATGGTCCAGTGCAACGTTAAAACAAAATGTAAAACAAATAATAAAAAGCAGTAGCCTACCGGAACAGCGTTCCGGTGCGTTCCGGCACCAGTAAACCCCTGCTAAACATATAATGTTGGTAGCATTTCTTACTTTCAGAAAGATCTGTTTAAGGCTGTTAAAATATCACCTCAGCAATATGGCAGGTGCTTTGCCTACATTAATTCAGTTTTGTTGTTTGTTCATTAATATTTGTTTTAGATTGTGAAAATGTTGTTTCTCACCATTAATGAAGTGTGTAGAGTTTTTATAAATTATTAGGATAAAGTGAAGTTTTGTGTCTTTCTATTAAAATTGGTGGTCACTCTTTTCTGCACTAATTACAAATTCAAAACTATAATAAGGGTAGAAAATAACTTGCCTTTAGTAAACAGCTTTTTATATTATAAAATTAAATAATATTATGTTCTTAATACATACACAGTCATATACATAACCGGTTTAAAATGTCATAAATTTATTAAATTATAAAGATTAACATTTATTAGGAAAATTTTCTTGAATTCATGTATCATTTAAAACACTACCGTATGCTAAATAAATTTGTGTGATAACACTTCATATACTAAAAAATATTAAGGAAAACCATACTAACGAAATATTTTAAGATAATAATATGAAATCCTATTTTTAATGTATTATAAACATAGTAGTCATAGTAGCCTAATATTGTTTACAATAAGTACACAATTAATTATTTATACTAGCTAACTAGCCTAGGACCTACCTAATGTGTGAAAAGCAATGTAAAAGATTTGCAAAGTGCTACACACCTCAAAAAAAAAAAAAGAATAATAATAAAATAAGTGAAATAATTCATGTTTTACATGCTTACTTAGCGTCTTAGATAATCACGAACTAAATCCAGAATTTTGAAATTTATCAGTGAAAATAACATTTAAACTGTGTGAACAAATTATGTCCTGGGGCCACAGCCACTTACTTTTTACTTTTTATTTAACACAAAGTCACCAACCAATTGCATTACAGCCAATATAATTACATAGACCTAGATTATTAATCACCTTATAGTGAACTAACAATAAATAATAATAAATATAAATATATTTAAAAAAATTGAGTAATTATTTTTTGAAATAGGTACATTACAAATAACATTGAAGTCCAACTTTAAAAAAGAAACAACTCTTTCAGCAATGGCAGTAGTAATATATTGAAACTTAACCATGTTACAGTTATGTCAAACTTTATTTACCGTACAGTAGGCCTATACCGTATGTAGAAAGTTATAATATTTCAATTATTATTATTAAAAGTTAATTGTCAGCTCTAGCTGTCGCCCATGTTGGCTGACACTCCATAAGACCAATGTTAAATTAAAATCCAAATTTTTCCTTTATTTTTGATGGGATAATTATGAACGATATGTCATTTTAAAGCTATGGCCAATATGCATGCAAATGGCTTTTCCAAAACTAAGAAAAATATTTTGTTTAGTATTTATTAACAATTTAAAACGCTGATTTTTAATATTTTTTATGTTGTCACTATTAATTATAGCGAAAAACTACCAAGCAATGTCCAAGCAACTACTATGAGCAATGCCCGCGTAACCTACCGCCACTACGCTGGAGTCGCAGGTTGCTTTCTGTTTTACTAGAGCCGACCCTTAAAGACAAAATTCCTATGCTAATACTTCAATTAAATCCTTAAAAAATGCAAAATATTATTAAAAAATATGCAAAATATTATTTATATATCCTATATTGCCTAATTTAAAACGATACATCCTTTGAAAATTTTGATTTTTCAATATCGTGAAGTTTAAAAACTTTGCCAAATTTGTTTTAACAATTTTACTGTTACGTCTGCTACCGTACCTTTTTCATTAATTTCTAAAACAAGCAAAAAAACTGCCAAATTAAAATGATACGTGCCGGTGCTTTCATTATAACATTATCCTGTCCAACTAACATTTCCATAATATATTACCGGTACCGGTATGTTTTATTATCTAATCTTATTAAACGAGCAATTATTGTATATTTGTAAATAAATTTATTTCGGGGATCTAGCTAACGGCTCTAACGATTTGGATGAAAATTTGCATATAGGGGTTTTTAACGTCAGGAATCGAATGCGCTAGGTCTTATTATGTCTGCAAAAATGAGCTAAGTAGCTCTTTTGGCCTATGTAAACTCTGAACTTCTTTCATATTATATAGGCTACCACCTTTGAAGTTTAAGTAGGCGAATAGATAATTTATAGTAGTTACAATCCAGATGTTTTACAAACAGATATTAATCTGTTAATTTTAGCTCAATATGTTTATCTAACAAAAATAAATCATTAACAATGAATCAGGTGGTATAATTTTCAATTTATTTCTTTATTCAAACACCAAACGTAACTTAAACATTATTTTTATGCTGCTATTAACCGTTCTGAAACCCTTTTCACAAGTTTCTGCATTCTTTGTATTTCTATCAAGGTAATATAAATTATCTAATGATTATATAATTGTTATTTCTTATTTCTAAAATACATAATCAATATCAAATATGGTCTATTCGTTGGATAGGTTACATAACCGCATGTACCTATAGAGGTTTTTGGACGTCAGAATTCGAATGCGCTAGATTTTATACCAGCAAAAAATCTCTAAATGGCTCTTTTATTTCTATCAAGGAAATATAAATTATCTAATTATTAGTATAATTATTACTTTTACTTCTTTCGAATTTGTCAGCAAACTTAAGATCGTCAGTTTTCATGCATGGCATGTTATAATATGTAACATTTTCCAGAGTTAAGCGACCAACTACCGTTAACAGTACGTCTTCGAAATGAACATCCTCGACAATTTGACATACCTGCTATATAGTATGGAAGGAAGTATTTGGTTAAGATCCAATTTAGAGATGATAAACCTGAGTGTATTCAACTATATTCATAGTAATAGATCAACTGTGATAAATTACTATAGTATAGCAGATATTATATTCTAATAAAATGTTAAACTAATTGCACTCATGTTTTAAAAAATTTAAACAAACAGTTTATATGTACGTAAGATCAAAAAATATTCATGTTTATTCAGTATGCGATTCGTATTTTCATACATTTTCCTAAAAAAAAAAAATACGCGATGCTCGGTCGCCCAGTTACTAAAATATTTAATTTATAGACGTAAGCATAAATACTTTAATGTTAAACACGATGTACAAGTTTTAAAATCAAGTTGTACAAGGTTTAATAATTAAAGTGCGGTAAATGGAATGGAAATATTTCATTTCATATTCTGTAAAGGGTTAGTAGGAATATTAGTTTGTGTACATGGAACCTGAAAAACAGTAGCATGTCCAGGACAACAACCTCTCTTTTAAATTATTTTCACGTTATATAGCCATTTAAGTGTTATAATATAGAAGGTTAATATCAAATCCTTCAAAAGCGAGTGTACTCACGTACGTGAGTAACAATATAACAGCTGATTTCGCTCATCATCTGTAATATAACCTAACTTACATCCTTATATATAATTCTGTAAGCGAAATTTTAGATTCAAAATTGTGGGAATTTGGTAAATCGGAGGATAATGAGAGAGGTATCAAATTAAAGGTATCGGTTCAAGGAATGAGGGAAAAATATAAGTTTTTTCTAAAATTAAAAACTAAGGGGTTTTTGAGGTCCCCGAAAAACGAAAAATCCCCATAAGAAATACATGAGAATTTAAAAACATCTGCATTGTTTACATTAAAACATTTGGTATTAAATAAATAAATTAAAAACATAAAACAGCTGTTCTGCAGTTTACATTAAAACAGTTGGTATTAAATAAATAAATTAAAAACATAAAACAGCTGTTCTGTAAAACAATAATAGGCCCTAATGTAAATTATATTTTTAAGTTTAATCTGCTACTTATTAACCTATAACAGATACACGTTGACACACACATAGAAGAGAAACCTTATAAGTGTGATTTTTGGAAGGTTGTATGGCTGTTCTATTAACTTTTCGTACATTTATACTAATATTATAAAGAGGTAAAGATTGTTTGTTTGTATGTAGGGGGTAATCTCTGGCACTACTGAACCGATTGAAAAAATAGTTTTACTAATAAAAAGCTACACTTTCCCTGAGTAACATAGGCTATAATTCATTTCGATAAAAACCTTTTTTTATTTCAATATTTGTAACTTTAATCCGAAAAATTCTTAGGTTAGGCCTAGAATAATAAACCAACACATTTATTTACTTTTATTACCATAGCAACCAATTGAATAAAATAACAGATAAAATAAATAGCTGTTTGTTCCAATATTTCCCATTACAGCTGATTTCAAAATTTGAAGCAAAGCAATTATTTTTGTATTTCTAGCTTTTAGGTTAGGGTTTTAAAGTGTAGACCTGAGCCTTGCTGGTTCTATTAACCATTATTATAACTGCTGTTATCAAATATAAGAAATAATTTGATTTGAACATTTATCATCTTAGTTTTCAGGTTATTATTAATCGTACAACTTTATTATAAATAAAACATAACATTTGTTTTCAGAAGATTTCATTGGGGGTTGGCGTGCGGAGCACGCAGGGGTCTCCCCTAGTTAATATTATACTTATACAACATGAATCAATAGTATAATGTCTGGTGAACTTTTTTTTTAAATATAAATTATAGAACCAATGAATACTATAATACGTTATAAGATTTGCTTCGAAGTTATAAAATGAATATAAATACAACCTTCTATCATCAAAATATATTATTGAAAGTTAGTCAAGACATAATTCAGAACATGATATATTATACGCTTCCAAATGGCACGACTCGATGGAGGAGTCATTTTTAGAATCAAATTTGAATAAAATAATTCATTTATACAAATTTAAAGAAGATAATACCATAGATAATACTCATTTGTTTAACTTCGGAAACATTCGTATCACCAGTAAAGTGTGTTTCGTAAATATTTTATTCATAGATTATCTAACGATCTCTCTTAGCTTTGATTATGGACTTTCATCAGAACGTCCATAATCAAAGCTTTCATGTATAATCATTAATCAAGGCTCTAACATTTTATCTATGTTCATTTGTCGGGACTCCTGCTCTTGTTCTCTTCAATCAGTTGAATCAGTTCAATCTTCGAATCTTCAATTATTATTGAATATTGAATAGGAATAGATGTTATTCCGTTATTCGGAATTTGGACTTTTGGATTAGAAGCTAACTACAAAAAATAACTACACTACTACATGACTTACGACTGTCTTATAGTTAAAGTTAATTTTGTTAATACTAATAGTACGTAGTAAGTGTATTGTTATGCACCGGTATATTTTCATACTTTAGTTAGGCTGTTTTCGAGACATGGGAAGTGCAGTAACTTAATTTTAGTCTGTTAATAGGCCTAATTCTTAATAATAGCTTGATTCGACACTTTACTTTGTCGGGTAAGTAACTTAATTAACTAAATTTATAATTATGAAATGTAGTTGCCTAAATTCACTTCTTTAGTAAGATGATGTGTAAAAATGTTCTGATAGGCCCTAACAATAATTTTTTAAAGTAGGCCTTAGCCTATTATGAAAAGTAAAATTCAAAACGATTTACAGTAGAACCTAACCTCGTTTATCCGGAATAAAAGGGGCGGCGGTGTTCCGGATCCTCAAATTTTCTGGTTAATGAATGCTACCTTATATAATTTGGATTCCGAGTACAAGGTATTTGTTTACTTTAACTTGTCAATCAAAACTACCATAAACACACAAACCTGAACTTTTTTCTTAATAAATATAGTATTTATACACTTCACTGATGCCGGGAAACCAATATTTAACCATCTTCAACACGTACAACATTAAAAACTTTCAAATAAAAAGTTCCTTATGGAGAATTACATTGTAAAGTGCCGACATGTTTTTCTTACCGACCTGACAGCGTTGCCGGATTGTTCTTGTTCTTTTTTGTGTAGAAACGAACAGTTTAGGCAATTCATTCTAATTATAATTAGTGTGATAATACGACAAAATATTATAATTATATAAATATTATAATCATACTGTTATCGGCAAAATACTGTGACTAAACAGTTTAGGTAAGTCCTCTAGTTTTTTTTTAATTCTAATTATATAAAGTGATAATACAACGAAATATTATAATTATACAAATATTATAGTCATACTGTTATCGGCAAAATACTGTGACTAGCCTAAACAGTTTAGGTAAGTCCTCTAGTTTTTTTTATTTTTTTTATTCTAATTATATAAAGTGATAATACGACGAAATATTATAATAATACAAATATTATAATCATACTGTTATCGGCAAAATACTGTGACTAAACAGTTTAGGTAAGTCCTCTAGTTTTTTTTTTATTCTAATTATATAAAGTGATAATACGACGAAATATTATTTCTCAAATGAGGCAACCTTTACTATCTAGTTACCTTGATTTATACACACCTTAATTAGTACAATAACCTATTGTTCGATTTGGCAACGTTGATTTATTTCCATTTTAAATACGCAGTTAAACGGTACTTCCTATTTTTTGATGCATTTGTTTACGTAATTATGTTTGTTACATTATTTTCACATTTTCTTGCTTCATGGATACTTTTGGGGTTCATATTGTTTAGTTTATTTAATTCTTACATGTTTGGTGTATGTGAAGTGATTTATTTTGTTATAATTACGTCAAATATCGCGGAAAAGTCGAAACTTAACCTATACAATTTCAAGTTTTATTTCTTTCATAACTCCTACAAATATTATTTGCCGGGCAAATTTTTGTTGTTTCTACCATCAGTTAGGTGTGTTCTTTCATGTTATATCAAATTCCCTTAGAAATCGATTGACAAGTTAAAGTAAATTTTTACCGAGTACAATTAAAAGAAATAAATGTTCTTAATAATAAAACTACTGTTTAATAATCAGACATTGCAGACTAAACATTTCAGTACTGTAGCCTACATACAATGACAGCTTATACGCTTTTGAATTTGTCAGTGAAAGACACTAAAAATTTTTATTAAGGCCTACATACTAATTTACACTTTAAAACACTTCTTTAACTACAGTAGGCCTAGGCCTAACATGAAAACACTAACAATAAATTGCTAATAAGACACTAAATAAAAATTAATTTACAAAACTCAAAAAACACTGCTGCGAAACGCATCAAACTAAGTTAAAGCTGTAAAGAGCGGAAATGTAGAATATTAATAGTTTGGCTTTTAGCGGGAGGGGGAGGGTAGACAGACAAGCTGGCAGACAGTGAATAGTGAAAGTGGCACGGCGTGTGACATCCTAGTAACAGTGTCTCCATCCCGTACTATGCGACTTTTCTCATACTACCTAGGCCTAGGCCTAGTGTTAATTGATTTAGAGATGTTTTTTATTTTTTACACGAAAATCATTGCTGTTAACCTGGGTTCCGGTTAAGTAAACCCCGGATAATCGGGGTCCTACTGTATTTTCTACAAATGGTGCAAATTTACTATTCAACCCTAACTAACCTATGGCAACAGAAATGCAAGAATAATAAAAAAATCCCTAAAACGTTCTAACCTATAGTATTTAGTCACAGTATGTTTACCTGTATTCAACATTTAGCAGTAAAATGTAAAACAACATCGTTGTCTGCAAAAATATTAGGCTAGGGTCGAGTAGTAAACTTATGCTCTACAAATTTAATACAGTAACTTATTGTTCTCATTGCTCTAACACACACTTTGGGGCAGATATGCCTTCTGGCAGTAATTAATTGGCTAAATTTTAGAATACCACTAGCGTAGGCCTACTTGTGAAATAGCATCAGCTAAAGATCTTTTTTTTAGGAAAGTAAGAAGTGCTACCAACTTAGGCGCAAGTTTACTATTCGACCCTATTATGGCAACAGAAATGCAAGAATGATAATAAAAAAAACCTAAAAGCTTTGTAACTTGTATAGTATTTAGTCACATTATGTTTAGGCTACCTTATTCAACATTTAGCCTAAAAGGTAGAATGTAAAACAACGTCGTTGTCTGCAAAAATATTAGGCTAGGGTCGAATAGTAAACTTACGCCCCAACTTATAATAAATGTTTCCAAACTGGAAACATACTGTGACTAGAGACAGTAAGTTACGGTAAAAATTTACTTTAACTTGTCAATCGATTTCTAAGGGAATTTGAAATAACATGAAAGAACACATCTAACTGATTGTACAAAAACAACAAAAATTTTCCCGGGAAATAATAGGCCTATTTAGCCTATAGGAATTATGAAAGAAATAAAAGTTGAAATTGTATAGGTTAAGTTTTGACTTTTCCGCAATATTTCTTGTAATTATAACAAAATAAATCACGTCACATACACCAAACACGTAAGAATTAAATAAACTAAACAATATTAACCCCAAAAGTACTCACAACTAGCAAGAAAATTAGAAAATAGGCCTAATGTAACAAAACGTTAATTACGAAAACAATAACATCATACCTTTAAGAACAATA
>JAGFPH010013714.1:0-25670 GCA_018207615.1 Philaenus spumarius | reverse complement strand
ACTTAACCGATTCTAAATTTGACAATTTGGTTCCTATTGTAATAAATATAAATGCTTTTATAAATATAATTTTAGGTTAATCCTTTACTGAACCAAAACGCATTCAGGAAATGCGTATTGGTTCAGTAAAGGCCCAACCTAAAATTATTATCAGTTTTTGATCCAAGTCAGCTCTTTTGTCTGTTAGAGGGCTGGGAGTGAAAACCCGAATGTGCATTAGTTTTATGCTTTAAAATAAAAATTAAAAAAGTCCTTCCTTAGTGTGTGTCAATGGCTCATAAGCCCTAAGAATATACTGCAGGCCTACATTGAAATTTTCATATTTTTATCCTCGGCAGTTTTTGTTCTGCGCTGCTTTTATGGCAGACAGTCAGTCAGTCAGGACAATGCCACTTATATAACTATATAGACATACTAGAGGCTAAACACCTGCTACGCTCACCAATCCCAGCGGCGACCCTTGGGGAAGCCAATGCAAACACATTATTGTATACTCTGATATTTTCACTGAAATGACGATTGAGCGATGACCTATACATAGCTAATGTAAGACAGAGATCGAAGTAGCAATATAATATGTAACACCAGATGTTTGACTTATAATACAGTAAGCCTTTTGTTTGTGAATAATTAACCAGATTGGTTGCAAATAAACCTGTTTTGGTTCATTGCAGGCTTAACCTAAATGTATGTTAAGTTTTTTTTATCAAAATCAGCTGTTTTATTTATAATAATGTAACAACAGATGTTTGAATTGAATTATATATAATACGCTAAACTTGTTTCGTTGATTATTGTTTGCTTTTAGTTCGTTAATCTAAGCTAAAAACTCTGTTGGTTGTGAATAATAATAAAACTGATTCTAAATTAGCTAAGTTGGTTGCTATGGTAATGAATGTAAACAAACATGAGTTGCTAAGCTTTTGATCCAAACAACTGTTTTATCTGTTGTAATGCTGAGAGTGAACCCCCGAATGTTCACTATTTTTATGCTTTAAAGTCAAAATTTCGAAAAATCATTTATTATTGTGCGTCTACGGTCCCATAAGAGTATACCTTGAAAATATCGTATTTCAATCTTCGATAGTTTTTGTTCTACGTCGATTCTATGCCAGACAGTCATTCAATACAATGCCGCTTATATATTCCGATAGAGTCAGTTGCCAGTTAACCAAAGTATTAGGTAAAAAGGCATATTCGCTGGCAGCACCTTAAAAACCCTTTAGTATGCAAAATTTATTAAGTTCGAAAAAATTGCAATTTTGATTGTTTTTGACATTTTCGTAGGGCTTAAAAACGAAACATTTTTCATTTAGAAATTGTGTAGTTACTTCCACTAAGATATTAACATGAGGGTTATATTTAATTTAAGACTTTTTTAAGGCTGGGTATTTTTATATCAGTGAGTGAATTACCACATAGAGATAATATACAGGTGTCTTTTTTAAATGGGCCAGCATTGGTATCTTGTAAACTATAGTTTACAAGATAACAATGGTGGCCCATTTAAAAAAGTTACCTGACTATAAGGTTATTCATTCTCGAAAAGTCTATTTTATATGCTTTTAGGTACGAAAATTTCTTCGGGGAAGGACTCTAATTTTAAAGACCATTATTGGTATTAAAAAAAAATTTGTTTAATATCAAATATTATGTAACTCATCTGATGCAAGAATTCAATGACGATATAATAAATAATTATCTGTTACCTTTAACGACTGTTATTATAAGGCAGGTTATGTAACAAATAGTTATGGTTACCATAGCAACGTATCGATACCAATGTAAAAACAGCTGAATGTTTCCAATTCGGATTAGATATTTGAATATCTACAATAATAATTGAATGAGTACCGCCATCAAATAAATAAGTGCGGTAAGGGAAAAATATAAATTACAATTATTTAATATATTTATTTATTTCACAGTACTAGAACTAACAAAAATACATACTGTATACAGTTAAACATGAACTAATAAAACTAAACAAACAAGGCATGGTAGCTGTGTCGAAGTCACTACTTGAAAAAGAGACAAAAAAGGACGAGTCTTCGGAGGATGCTCCAGAAAAAGAAATAACTCTATGAAATTATATTAACATAAAACAATTTAAAGTGCACCTTGCACATCACTTAGTAAATTTTTAAAACAAAAAACGGGTTTAAAAAAAAATGTTGGGTTTAATTTTTTTCAAACAATTAAACCCAACAATGCAAGTAAAAAACAGAAACAAATAATAGGCCTACAACTAATCAAGTAATACTAATAATAATAATACTAAGTCTATTACAATACAAATCATTAAATTAACTATATCCTACTTATATCATGTTATACACATAAACTACATCACGGACGACCACTTTAAAATGTACCGGCTTCGAGCCCATCCCTCCAAAAACACATCTATTCCTATTCTACAATGATACACACCACACACATTTTTGGCTTATATCGAAGGCACATAACATCTTATGACTGGCCGCCATTTTCGATAGAGACCTTTAATTTGTGCCATTATTCTCCATTTATCAAGTCCTTTAAAATGTGGTATCACTTGAGGGGGGTATGTATTTAAGATTTTTGAATTACCCTCAAATTTTGGGGCAAGGGGTGAAATGGTCATTTACGCCAAAATTCATCTCCCTTTGTCATTTAAAGATATCCCGGAGCTCATTTATTTATTTCTACTTGTTCCAAAGTTAAGGGGGGGGGCGGATTTTATGGACACCCGGTATACAAAATAAATATATAACATTTTTAATGACACCCCAAAACGTGACCGGTGCTCATTAACCACTCCCGTCCGCAGGTATCACTATAAGAGTCACTGCAATAGCTCTTCTTTCCTATGGAAATCCGCTAAAAACACAATACAATTTTTGTTTACTCTATGCGAAGAAAGTTACATCCTAAGACGTTGTAGGCCTATAAACATTTATGAGCGACTAGTCAGTTAAACGTCCACGTCGGCGTCGGTCTGAAACATGTTTTGGCCTACAGTGTTTGAACTTGTAACGACCTCCATATGGAGTAGAAAAATGTTGCGTTAAGTTCTTTCGTGTTTTGTGATTTGTCTGAATTGTGACCCTAAGATGAGCGACTGCCTGAAATACGAAATACGGTCGTACATTGAATGAACATTGTCACCCTGGTTTTATAATTAGATTCTAAGGATGGATTGATTGTATTTTTACCATTTTTTGTTCCGACCTCTGCCATAATTAAATATATGGAAATAATACACGACTTTTCGATATATAAAACAACTCAAGTTATCAAGTGAAAAACTAAAGCTAACACGAACAGAGTTTTCATAAAGTCCCTTTCAAGGCCGTAGCCGGGGGGGGGGGGGGGGGGTTAGAGGGTCAAACCCCCTGAAATCCCGAAATTTAGCAGTAAAAATGAATAGCAGCTTTAAAAAGTGCAAGTTAAATTATAAAATAGACAACACAACAGAGGATCCAACAACATATTTTACATCATTGTGCATTGTATGCATCTTAATATTTAGATTTGTTTGATAAAACTACAACGTAAAATACACATGGATGCAGTAGGTTACAACCTTACTCTCTTGTGAGCTTGATCTGATTTATTAAATAAGAAAACTATGAAGGTTCAACAAAAATACTTTACTCTAACAAAACAAAATCATTCATCATCCTTACATGCTATAATATTTTATATTTGTAACTATATCAACATTTTAAAAATAAGCATGGAAGTTGGTTTCTAACACGTTCACTGACACGCACTACATGACCTACATTTACATTTGAAATTGTGAACCCACTTGCCTCCCAAGCCCCCCAAAATCATAAAAGGTCAGATATGTTAAAAAAAAAACATTGGGTGTGCTTAAGACCGTTGGAAGTGATAACTTCTATGACTGGTTTATATTTTTATCAGTATTAATTTTAGAGGAGAAAAAAGGTCAACAAATTACACAAGACAATATATTGTCAAAAATATTATATCATATTTTTAAATTGCATAGTTATAATATTATAATATAATAATTATAATAATATTATGTAATAATATTATAATTATAATAAGTATGCGAAAAATAGTGATCATTATAATGTAAGCAGTATTTATTTAGTGACTAATGATTTTGAGTGAGGTATTAGTGTATGCACTCTACATAGAATTCTAAGAATAATTCAATATGTAAGGGATAACTATTATAATAATTATTCTAATATAATAATTATAATATTATAATAACGTATTATAATATATTATGAATCGTCTATTCCCTCTCCATGCGCTTACTTGTCTATATATACTATTAGCTGACAGGACAATGTTCGGTATTGCAATAATATGGTTACCTACAGCAAATGTTACATCTTAAAGTATTTTAGCTGATTCTGTGTGTATTTTGAGACAGTGGTTTTTTTAACCGCTTGCCTATGTGCTTTTAATCTATTCGTATTAGAAAAACGCTTTCGTCTTTTTGTCCTCGTTATTTGGTACTTGTTCTGGATGCGACCGAACTGCATCAGATGATGATGTACACTGTTCTGCTAGGTTTGGAAGTTTAGAAATTTGGAGACCATCGTCTGAAACCTGGGATTGGGAAGCTGACCGTATTTCCTCCACACTAATATCCAATGAGTTGTCAGGTAAAGAAGATGTGAGAGGAATGAGAACATCAAAGTGGCTTCTCGTCAGTTTCCCAGTAAACCTTATCCTCCCTACTCCCTCAATCGGTTCGTCAAAACTCTCCCACAACAAATAACTATCTCTGGTCACCTGAAATTCATAAACAATATTTCGGATGCTGCTTGAATTTCACAAGAGGTTCCAACAGTTACAGGTTTGTTCATATCCGCGATATATTCTCTTCTTTTTTAATAAATATCTGCTGTTACTTTTAAAGTATATGGTTTGAACCTGCGCCAATTGTTTGAAACATGACTAACAACTCTGGTCCTCACCTCAAACCCCAGTGAATCGTGTCTTGTACAATTAAAGCCAAAGAGTAGAATAAGCATTGGCCATCTGGCCTAAAAGAAACTACTCTGTGAGGAATAGATACTCCACTAACGTGTACGACCTCCATTGTAATATGAAGCTAAATTTTATATTTAAGTGAGTAATAATAAGTTACATTAAAATAAAACAATGTAAAATATTATTTTGTCAAAATGTACAATTTTTTCTAAACTCACTTCAAGTTAGACAAACATCAATCTTATTTACAAAACTTAAAACGCACAAATATAATATTTATAATAATTATTATTATAATTATCCATTACGTATTGAATTATTCTTAGAATTCTATGTAGAGTGCATACACTAATACCTCACTCAAAATCATTAGTCACTAAATAAATAATGCTTACATTATAATGATCACTATTTTTCGCATACTTATTATAATATAATACCAATATAATATATTAATATTATAATAATTATAATATATAATAACGTATTATTATATACTATGTATCGTCTATTACCTCTCCACGCGCTTACTTGTCTATATATACTATGTATCGCCCTATTCCCTCTTCACGCTCTGACTTGTGTCCACGCAAAAAGTTTGCGTGACGCGAGATTTCAGAAACATAGTCAAGCGAAAGTGCCCAACGGGCCAATTAAGCAGTACAAAATACATACAAAGCTTTGTTAACTTACTTTCAGTATCAAAATAATGGAGGGGGTTAAATGGACTTTATGAACACTCTATATATAAACTCAAAGGAAAAGATAAACCTGGAGGTCTAGTTTACTAACCTAAAAATATAAAGAGGAACTCGGAACTAGAACTGAGATGTCAAGAAAACTAAATATAAACAGAACGAGAGAAACCATTGTCACCATTCACAGACACACACAAAGAATTGTGCACAAGTAATACAAGGAAGGGATTAGTTTAACTTACCAAATCAAGGTAAACTATTTCAATCACGGAACTAAACCGCCGACGTGAGTTAAGTGAATTTCCAAAATTAAGTTGATATGTTTTCTGGTTTCAACCTACTATTTAGGAAATGGGTCTTCCCACGACTGAAGCTATCGGTTGAACAGCCGCCTACGTACAAAATATATAAGTAAAATTTGTTTGCATCACAGCCTCCAAACCTGGCTTACGCGCTACTAATTTTACACCTTGACTATGCGGCTTCGGATTGTCGACTGCGCTTTCAGAGTTTGCACCTCGACCTCGCGGCCTAGGATTTTGAACTGCATCGCTTCGCTTCGATTTTGCATTCCGGCAGTCGGCCTCGTAACATGATATTTAACGTTTTGAAGGAACCATACGAACTATAAGGTCGTAATAAAACATAATGTGCAGAAAAAGCGCCTTTATTCTGTTGTTTAGATAAACCATAAAACAAGTTTCATTATAGTTTGAAACTAGAAGGGGAGAACTTCTGGTCCCCGTAAAATTGGTCAAAACGTAAAATACCATAAAAGTACCATAAGAATCGAGTTTGACCGCTGCGAGTGAACTAAGCAGTCCATAATCTGACAAAGCACAGTCGACAATCCTAGGCAGCAAGTTCGAGGTGCGAACTAGTGTTTCCGCTACGAGCGGAACGTAGAAGCGAGTGACCCGGGGCTGGAGGCTGAAGTGCAAACAAATTCTAATAATATATTTCGTTCACGTAGGCAGCTATTCAAAGCCTTTATGAGTAGACTAATTTCCCAAATAGTTAGTTGAAACCCTAAATAATATTAATCTAGTTTTGGAAATTCGTTCAACTTCCGGCAGCGGTTCAGCTGCACGATCGAATTATTTATTCTCTAACGGGTACCATACAACTTATATAATTGTTATTATTACTATAGTTAGAGAGTAATAGTAATTCTGGATCTATATTGATAGTGGTCGTGCTATCATGCTATGTGGCTTAAACACAAACAATATGCTGAAGTCAGAGATTAGATAGTATTTTTCAAACTTAGATTAGTAGATTAGTATATACTTATCCTACTGCTCGCTTGGTTGTAACTAATAGTCCCTTTAAATTAGGAAAAGGTAATGAAAATTTTCCTACATCTATGGTCCTGTAAAATATTAAAAATTTAGTTTCTGTTAACATGATTTTCACCCCCACAGTCAGAAAAAAAGTGTGGTTTTTGAGAAATATATTAGTTTTAGCGTTTTTCTCCTTTTTTCTATATTAAGGAAAACTATAGAGCATAAAATTTTCTACAAACTTTGCCTCTACGTTTTTTTTCGAATTCCGCATAGTTTCACCGCTAGAGGGCTCGAAAAAAATATGTTAAGACTTTTGCTCCTTTCTTAGGGAATTCCCATGGGAAAGATGAGGTATGCAGTGACCCTTAACGTGCGACGTAACGTCGGGAGTAGTAAATGAGCACCGTTCATGGTCCCCAGATCACGTTTTGTGTTGTCATTAAAAATTGTATATTAGGGTGGGCCGAAAAAACACTTTTTTATTTCGAAGTTGTAGTAGCACGGAAAAGTTAAGAAATATATAGACAAAAAAAATGTAAAAAAATTATCAAAATCCGTTAACATCTTCCGGTCGCGCATAGGCCCTAAAATTTGACAAAATTTACAAAATATGATAAAAACTTTATTTTTGTGATATTTAAAAAAAAAATTGAATTTGATGTTTTTGTAATGTAATAGTTTACAACGTCTTCAAATAGAGCCTAAAACATTCCGTTTTAATTTGGTTCAGATCAGTTGATATCTTTCAGTCGCGCATAGTGCCTAAAATTTGCCAAAATATTGAAAATTTCACATTTCACGAGTTTTTTTTATATCTTAATTATATTTTTATTTTATTTTTGTAACGTAATAGTTACAGTATTTTTATTTTTGAACATACGCACATTGTGTTTTACTATGGTGTAAATAAATTAACAACTTCTGGTCGCGCAATGAACCCAATTCTATAGAAAAACAGTACATAAAAAATAAAAAAAAAGATAATTAGGACTATGACATGATGGATGGTAACAGTAACAACGAGAATGGTACTTTTCGACTTGCTTTATATTTAAAAAGCTTAAATATTTTAGTTACAGTATATTTTTTAATAATAGACTTATTTTTATACAAAATAAAAACAGAGTTCTGAATAAACAAATGGTCCACGTTAGTTGAACCTGACCATTAGTACTGATTTTTATTTTGTAGCCGAAGGTTCTTTGAAGACTGATTTGCTGGTGAAGTTAGGCTGATGATTAGGATGATTTGTTAGCAGAGTTAGGATGATCTGGATAGCAGAGTGGTTCTTATAAATCCGTCTCGAGATTCAGCTACACAAACTTCTCCTGAGGCTTCCGTGACGAGTTTTACACAGCGTACAACAGCCTGCGTGTGAACTGGGAATTGCTTGAAGTAATGTTCCAGTCAGGGATTGAGTCACTCTCGATGTGCGATTTGATCTCTGATTTCTGCCAACAATGGGGGATAAGATAATTCAAAGTCCATCCAGTTGATCATTTCTGAGTATTCTTGCGAATTGAAGTTGATTTTTGGTGGCGTAAATCTTCTTACTGTTTTCCTTCTTGCATCTATCTGCCTTGCCTTCAGAATTCTTCGAAGTTCGAGCTCTCTTATGTATTTCTTGTCTTCTTGAGTCATGGCTAAAAGTAAGTGTTCTGGGTGGGCAAAAAACCCATTCCGTTCGATCACAGGGTCGACAACATCAAGCAAAGGTTTTGGCAAATACCTGGCAGATTATATTTCTTGGTAAACAAGTTTCGGCCGTCTGTGAAGTGTTTACTTGTTTTAATAGTAAATCACATTGGGCATGTATGATTTAAGTATAAACAAAACTAGGTCTTGAAGTTCAGGCGAGGGGCTTTCTTCACTTATGTACAATCTGAGAGTTCTATTTGCTTTTGTCAGCCACCTCGAATGTGATAAATGCCCAGGATCTGGTGACCCATCCAGCCGAATGACGTTGTCTGGCTTGCTGCCCACCTCTGTGCACGAGAGTTTCTAAGCCGTTGCGCGACCGGAAAACATTGACTGAACTTGACAGATTTTTTCTACCTCATTATAAGTTCGTGTGAAAAAATACTACGGCTATTACATTTAAATACTAATTATTTATCAAAAATCAAAAATGCGTAAAAATGTAACTTTTTTATTATTTTGGCTAATTTTGGGGCTTATGCGCGACCGGAAGATATTAACTGGTCCAAACAAAATTAAAACACAATGTTTTTAGGCTTTATTTGAAGACGTTACGAACTATTACATTACGAAAACATCAAATTCAAAAATTAATAAAATAATCGCAAAAATTTAGTTTTTTTCATATTGTGTCAATCTTATTAGAGCCTATGCGCAACCGGAAGATATATCAAACAACTTATAATAACTTACAATATATAATTCGCAACTTTTCCGCGCTGTTATAACTTCAAAATAAAAAAAAATTGGCTAAAAAAGTGTTTTTTCGGCCCACCCTATTGTATATTATACAAAGTCTGTTATTGTGTATTCGCAATCTATGTTCGCACTCTAAAGGCCGCATTTTACGTTCGATTTGGTTCAAAATTATTATACAAGTTGGTTTTCTAAGTAGATCGGACAAGTTCGTTAGCCAATAAAATCCAACGACCGGAAGCACATTTTTAACCGAAAGTAAACACTTTTTTGCACTTAAATAACGTTTTTAATTAATTTACTAACCTTCAAATGGTCCTATTAATTTCCCTCTACTGCTACTGAGTCTTACTAGCTTCGACACTATCTATGTCATTGACGAAGACGAAAATTCTAGACGATAGTCACATAATACAAAGCACTACACAACACATAAAAGTATAAACACGTAATGTTCACCATTAAAGGGTCGTTAAATAATTTAAAATGGGACATAGCTTTCCACACAATTACTTGCATGTACAACATTTTACAATAAATGTCCAGGAAGTAGGATTCAAAGAAATGAATATTTAATAAATTGTTTGGGGTTTATCTAAGAAAATAAATATAGGACATTATTCTGCACCTTATTTTTTACATGACCTTATAACCCATCTGGTTCCACCAAAATCGATGAAAACGTAAAATACGTTAAAAGTAGGCCTACCATTCGCTTAACTTCGGCAACATTCGTTACAGCTTCGTATTAGTTATGAACATATTCCATTATTAATTTCTTCGTTATATTAAAAATAACTTCTAAGTCACGTAATTAAAAGAGGATATTTTTATCTTTGATTTGATATATTATAATAATGTATATAAATACAAAATATTAACAAATAGGCCTACAGTTTTATAAAATCCTATCTAAATTGCACAACACTTGAGCATTTTATAATATTTATAAAATCAAAACTATTTGATTTATCAATTTGGAACTAAAAGGCAATTAAAAGATAAAATTTTTATCTTTGATTTGATATATAATAGATACAAAATATACGTGTATACACAAGTACACTCGCTTTAATGTTGATTGTTTTTTAATAATCTCATGATATTCATCCTTACTGAATTTGTTAACGGTCAATGGGAAGCGTTTTCGAACCTATTGATGTTGAAATTAAAACAAAACTCACATAACCGTTAAAAGTGTGTTGATGTAACATAAATTGCATCTATAGTTTTCACCAAAATGCATAATTTCGGCTTAAAATCTAAAAAAGGCTCAAAAGTATATATATATTATATTGTTTTTCGCACCCTCTAGCGGTGAAACTATACGAAATTCGAACATAATGTACAGAAAATACTTGTAGGAAATTTCATGTTCTACAACTTTGCTCTCTTGATATTTTTCACCAAAATGCATACGTTTTTCTTAAAATAGGAAAAAGGTGAAAAATAATTTACAGAATGTCCCCAAACTCTCTGGTCACCATTCGTGGATTTGTTCTAGGATCGAGACAAACATATGTTTCACAATATAAACATGGGTGCTTAATTTTTTCGTCTGTCTATATGTGATTTTTACCCTCATATCTAGAGAATGGTGACTGATTGAGTTCAAACTTGACATGAAGTTATACCTAACAATGATCGATTTTAATAAAAAAAAGTGATTTTATCAACCATGAGTTTCAAAATGTCGGCTGTTTGAAAATTTTAAACCTGAAGTACCCAAAAACAGTAAATTAAAAAAATTCAAGACATCTTTTTTGTAGCCCTTTTAAATCCCTATCGGCTGATGTAACTGTCTAAACAATAACACAGAAAACACAACAATATGGTGGGTACGTATGCTTTTATTACAAACAAATTGATAATTACGTAGTTTTGTTTTTGTATTTAAGGAATAAAAGTGGTTTGATGAACAATTTAAAATATGTATTACATTATTTAAAACTATACTTTAAAATGGAACTAGTAGCCTAATAAACAGAGGGCTTTCGTTAGAAAGCAATTTGCAAAAATGAGAATCAACAGTTGATATTCAACATCTGTTACCAACTTAATTTTTCATGTGTGACAAATTTGTAATTTTGTCACTTAATTCCTCTGTATTATGGTTTTAAAAAATCAACAAAAACCGTATTTGTTGGTTTTAAAAATTTAATTGTTTGTCTGAACTAAATAAAATGTTAAGAGTGTTTTTATTGGTTCAGAACGTTTCCATACAAACATATCATCCGTTTAGTTAGGGTGTTTTTAAAACTGTATACCCCTCTAACTTTTAAACCGGTAGTCTTATAAAAAAATCACCAAGAACAAAAAAGTCCTAAAATAACTTGTAAAATTCAATATAATCATAAAATACAGATTGTTCCATAAGAAATTCGAAAGTTGACCGCCATTATGTAAAATTTATCAAAAAACATGGAAAGGTTCCCCATTTAAAGTTTGCTGTCAGATTTATAGTTTACAAGATAGCAATGCTGGTGGCCCATTTATATAAAGAGTGTAAAATAAATCCTGATACACCTCGATATAATTTAAATGGATTGCTATGTCAACGTAAAACCTCTACATACCTATTATAACTCTTTTTCTGGAGTTGAAAGGGGATTAAAAATGTTTAAAGTGGGGATAAAAATTGCAACTTTAATTTTTAAACGGCAACCCCTATCTTGTGACATACCATTGGAAAGCCCTTTAAAAACCATGAATTTATGTTGTAAGAAATAAAAACCAACTAACGCACTCGTTCTCTACGCTCAAAAATGTTGTTTTGTAAGTTATTTGTTTAACTTTATATTATTTAAAAGACGAAAAGAGATACCGGTATGCAAAATCTGATCTAGGGACTGTTATTTACTGTCAGGTGGAACTGTAGACGATTTTATGGCGATTTTGGATTTTACAAGCTATTTTAAGACTTTTTTGTTCTTGGTGTTTTTTTTATACGACTAACCATTTAAAAGTTAGAGGGGTATACAATTTCAAAAACACCCTAACTGAGCTCAAGATATTTCTGTATGGAAACGTTTTGAATCAATGAAAACGCTCTTAACACTAATAAACCATTTTTTAGTCAAACAAATAACGTTTTAAAATCAACAAATGCGCTTTTTGCTATTAAAAAAAACCCCCATAATACAGAGGAATAAAGTGACAAACTATAAATTTGACACGCATGAAAAATGAAGTTATAACAAAAGTTCAATATCAGCTGTTGATTCTTATTGTTCAAATTGTTGTTTAATGAAAGCCCTCTGTTTATTAGGCTACAAGTTATCATTTTAAAGTACAGTTTTTAATGTTTTTATATACTAAATTGACGGCCAACTTCCAAATTTTTTACACCCTACGTTTTATGATGATTTTTGATTTTACATTTTACTGAATCATGTACTGATTTTTATTATGCAACTTTAATTGAACTTGTTGAAAGTAAGCCCTGTTTGTGTGATGAGTTCAATGATGATAATATAAATAGAATACTAAGAAAAAAGCCGCCAATAAATATTCTCATATTTAGCAGACGGATACGATAATCTCAATAATGCAGAAAAGAGAAAAATAGGTGAGTAGAAGTAACACTCTTTTATAAAGCAGTTAAAATAGGCCTACTATATTTTTATTTTAAAACATCGGTGTCGCTGTCTTGTCGGTAAGTATGAACTCAACCATTTTGTCTGTTGGGTCTTTCCTCGAATGTGGAAGTTTTTCCTCAACGATATTATGCCGTTACTTCAAGTAGGCTGCCATTGTCTGTTGGGTCTTTCCTCGAATGTGGAAGTTTTCCTCAACGCTCTTATGCCGTTACTTCAAATAGGCTGCCATTGTCTGTTGGGTCTTTCCTCTAATGTGCAAGTTTTTCCTCAACGCTCTTATGGCGTTTCTTCAAATAGGCTGCCATTTTATTCTGGGTTGAGATAGATACCTCTGGGAATCCTCTGCTCTTCTTGTTTTGTCAAGATCTTTAAAAAGAGATGCCACTCGATGGGTGTTTATATTTAACATTTTTTAGCTGCCTCCAAAGGAATGTAGGCAAAGTTGTGATACTAACCAAAAAGTTAAATGTTTATATCCTAGAAAACAGTCCAGAGTTTGATTTTTCTACCTTCACCCTTGC
This sequence comes from Philaenus spumarius, assembly GCA_018207615.1. Classification (NCBI taxonomy): domain Eukaryota; kingdom Metazoa; phylum Arthropoda; class Insecta; order Hemiptera; family Aphrophoridae; genus Philaenus; species Philaenus spumarius. Next base: position 12,207 of record JAGFPH010013714.1, on the reverse strand, counting down.
AAAATTACCAGGATGTATCCACACTTTTGCCTAACAGGGGGATTCAATCTAGATTTTGCTTAAGAAAAATTTTGTTCCAGGAGAACTTTTAAAAAAAAATCTTATTTAGATACATATTACAAACAACATATACAAATCTTCTCCACCAAAAGTGGTTGGAATTTATTTTATAAACAAATTAAGTTGCAAAATAGATGTTTTTGGAAATATTATTTAAAATATTTATTCATTCCAAAAATGATTTAATTTTTGGAAACTACAGAAAAGTTCACATGAAAAACCCTATACTAAGATTTCTCTAAAATCAAAAATGTGGGCTGTCGCATTAGGTTATTTGTTTATAGCACGAAAAAATACCGCACGGAGGTACCGGCAGACGCTCGGCAGTGCGCGATGCTCACTAAATTTGTTTTAACTTTTTAACTAAATGATGGAATTTAATGAAACTAATTACAAATGCAAGAGTAATATTACAGCTACCGTAAATCTATATTTTAAAGCGAAAAGGTCTTTGAATAAGTACAATATGTATAGAAATTGTAGCTTCTAAATATTTTTGAATGAAACTTCTCAAAATGCTCCCACTGAAAAATTGGCTGATAAAAATTTTAAACGATCACGATTTGTTCTTGAAATTATGTAAACACGATGCTTTATGTTTTTAAAATCTCAACAATTTTATTTGAATTATTTTTTTGCAAATTTTATTAATAGCTTCAACAAGGTATAAAATCACTTTAAAGTACGTTATCAGATCTTCATTGGTAATTTGATTGAACAATTGTTCCCAATATTCACAAGAAATGTGACCTCGTCTTATTTTGCTTCGTGGCTTCTTTCGGTCAGACTTATAAAAAAAAAGTATAAGCCAAAAATATAAGTCTGCACTGACTTTAAAGTTTCGTACGCCATTTTGAATTTCTTCTGCGGTTAAAAATAAAAAATGCTGAACTTTTTCGTCAGTTACAGTTTGTAATCGAAGTTTGTCAAATTTCTAGTTTAGGCCTATATCTCATCTGGAAGTACTTGATAGAATAAACTTGAACGCAGAATCTAATGCGTTTCAACTAACTCGAACGCAAATAGTCTTGTTAAACTGTTAGGTTATTCTAAAGATAAATTCAAGAACATGACAAATCTAGAATTATTGTGTAATTTTTTTTTTAATAATACTTATTAGTTTAATAATTTTTTCAAGTTATACAGTTAATTTTAGTTTAACGCTAGGCACTTGATAACGTAAAGTACTTTAAAGTCAAGTACTTTTTAGTTTTGTACAAAAACGGGGTATGAAACACTGTTAGGTTAGTTATGGTTTGATTATTCTAGCTCGTTCATCACTGAAAATGGCGACTTTGTCATTGAAACGCGTTCGAGTTAGTTGAAATACACTAGTCGTGAGATTCTGTGTTAAATGCGTTAACCTTTTTTTCCTTGCAAATGAATCCTTAGATTTTCCTCTTTAAAATTATGTATAATATACTGTTATTTCATTAATATTTCATATAAAAATTAACAGCCCCGATAATGCATAACAACAAAACTCAGCTGTGCCATAAAGGTACACATTTTCAAATAACAAAACAAATGGTTTTGAAAGATAATCAAACATACCAAAAGGAACCGATAAACGTTACAAACTATTTCATAATTATTTCATGTGTCTGATGATGATCTGTGAGTGTTTACTGGCCTAGGCCTATGCTTTTATATGTTTATGTTTTGGTTGCGGTTTCTGAAAGTGTTTATTTTTATCATATTTTTGTGTTGTTGTATATAAATATATATTGTGTTTTTTGGTGCCATATAAATAAATAAAAATGCCAAGGTTTAGTAATAAGTTATACAAAACGTAAAGTATTTGGTAGACATACAAAGAAAGCTGAAAATACAATTTGTGGGGTTAGTGAAGCTGAACATTATAGATAGGCCTACAATGTCAGACTAAAAATAAAAAGCAGTGTCAGACTATGACATGACAGCAAGGAAGATAGAAGACAATCTAAAAGGAAGTTGGAAGAAGAGTGTGACAATTTATCTGACTATGACATGGGGATACACCAATAGATTTAAAGAATTAATAATGTCTAAAAAATGTATTCACTGTTAAAATCCGAAAATTCTAAGCGATTGAATATATTATTGAAAATATTTTTTTGGAAATTTATTTGTAGGAATTTTTTTTAAATTATCTGGTCACAATGTTATAAAACAGCACTTGAAACAGTGGTAAACATTTGATGGGTGTATATCTTTAGTTCTCGGTGAGAAAATGTTCCTCGAGTTAGCGTGGATTAGCATAGAAAGCCCCGGTTACCTTAAAGTAGGTTAGAATTTGTTTAGTTTAGCGAGTCGTTATCTGTAGAACCTAACAGTGACTCAGTGACTCCGCGATAGAGATTAAGGGACGCGATGTTCGTGATGAGCACCACTTAACTTCCCATCTGTTACAAGTTGCCACGCATGATTGGTTTATCATCATTTAATGTAGTATAGTGCGGAGGTGGCATAATAATAACCCCACCACGTTATCCCCAGGGAACTTAACCCCTAAGCTCGGCATAACTCCCTCTTTCCCTTTTAGTAATTAATTGCTTTGTTTAGCGTCTATTTGTGTGTTTGTGCACTGAATTATAGGAATCTTTCTGAAATCGGTGCGATATTGCTTTGAAAATATCGTTGAGAGTACATCAAACACGTTTTGGCGTTGAACGTCAAACATGTCGGTCTATAGCGGATAATTCTTTCAACTTGATTACTACTTTTCTTCTTCTTCTTAATGACTAATGGCAGGTTCTGATTTTACCCAAGCAGTCTTGTCCTACTCTGATGCGTTACAATTCGCACAGTTATCTTGTACTATTGCTCTTTTCTGTTATGTGGTTATCTATTTTTTTTTTTTTTTTTTGTAATTTGTTTTCACATTATCTTATACATTTCTTAAAACATAAACGCAGGTGAACTGTCAGTCTTAAAATAGTACAATAATTTATTTACATTAAACATTTTACAACTTTTTCTATCCTAGATTTAAGTTTGTGCAATACCACTAAATGAATCGAATTCAGTCGCTCTTGAAAAGTCTGGCCTATTATATTACATTGGTAAGGCTCTCGAGCGCGCTGGACTTATTTTCAATGTTTACCATGTGCACACGACATTTAAATTTGCACACAGCTCCAATGTATAGATAGATAACGAAATTCGCCCCGATGTTTTACTGTTTTCAAGTGCCTCGACTGTTGTTTATAAGCAAACAACTTTAATAAAAATTGATAAATTACCATTTTTTGTCACCTACTAATTATAATTTAGATGTTCATGAACGATTTCCTGCAAGTTACAAAAGATTATCTTCAAAATTCAATGAAAGATAAGTTATATTGAAGAGTATCTTAGAGTATCTGTTTCGTCCTGGTATTGCACACCCTTAACAGATATTTTTAATTCTGTTGCACTGTTTACTGCTTAACTTTAAAATAATCATTTACATTATAATAAACATTGCTTGTAATTTCCGCTTGTATTAGCGAAGTTCCATAGGAAAGATGAGCTATTGTAGTGACCCTTATGGTGAGACCTAAGGTCGGGAGTGGTCAATGAACACCGATCGTGGTACTAAAATTAATCTTTTTTTGGTGTTTATCTAAAGAAATAAATATATGCGATTATTCTGCACATTTTATTTTTTTACACGTCTTTATACCCCGTCTGGTTTCCCCCAAAATCGATCAAAACGTAAAATACCATAAAAGTTCCATTTTCAAATCCATGATTGTCCGATGCGAGCGAAGCGAAGCCGTCCATAATCAGAAGCCGCAAGATCGAGTGGAACGAATCAGCACTTGAGCCGGGTCTTGAGGCTCAGGTGAAAACAAATTCTATTCAGCACCCGAGTGAGTAGACCAATTTCCCAAATAGTTGATTGAAATCCTAAAACGCATAAACCTAATTTTGGAAATTCGCTTAACTCACGTCGGCGATTTAGCTGCGAGATCGAATTATTTTCTTTCTAAATTTTACTTCATTTAAGGTTTTTTAATGATTAGGCAGTGTACTGTACAAATACAAGCATGCGCACACCGCAGGCTCTTAGTCCATCTCCAACCAAATGTGAGAACTCGTAACAGTCGTTCTTCTAGTTTAAAACTTAATTTATACACTCGGTTTTTATTATTGTTTTATACGAGTTCATATTTGTTTTATATTTATCGGAAAACCTGTTGTAAAAAAAAAAAAAACTCCTTATGATCACCTGATAGCGACACTGATTAGTTCTAAGAACCAATAAATTTCTAGTTCCGTAAGATCAATACAATGCCAAGTCAAGGTAAAAAATAAAATACCACTGCACGGACACGACCAATATCAGGTTTGCAATACGAAAAGCTAAATTACCAATACATAATTTATACTATTTATTAAATGATATGTGCAAGAGCAGTCTATTTAAAGGCTGCTTAACTACTTTCGCTGATGACACTGCATTTTTATACAAAGGGACTCAATTTTTGAAGTTAATAATTTAATAAATTGTTTCCTTAAATTCTCGCGGTTGAGGTTTTAAAAATTAAATTATGAACGAACAAAAAACAAATTGGATAAATTTTCCTATCAAAACGTCATTATTATGATCATTTAAGCCTACTTATCACCTTTTGTCAGTATTGATAATAGTTTAAATAATTGCTCCTGCACAAATAATACACAAAATGTTAAACATGTAAAATATATGTTGATTATATTAGATTTGCATTTACTGTAACTTGGAAAGATCACACTAACTATCTTTCGGAGGATCGAATGCAATTGTGAGAGTTTTATTTTTCAAGGTCATTTTGCTCACTGGAAGTACTTAGGCAAATAGATATTTCACTAGTACAATCTAGGTTACAATACGGATTAATGTGTTCGGGAGGTATATATAAAACCTATGTCAAACAAATAATAATAATCCAGTAACACAATATTAGTGTAATTTTATGTATTAAAAAAATGTATTCTTCGTCGGGACAATTATATGTTTATAAAGAGCTGATACAGTTTTTTAATGACAGTAGAGAAATGAGTAGTTAAGTTAAAGACAAAATTCTATTAAAAAAAAAATAGTTTTTGTATTGAAAAATATATCAGCATTTAAAGCATTTTATATGTGTAGGAGCATTATTTAACATTATACCGAAACGTATAAAAACAATTTTAAATAAAAATGTATTCCAAAACTAGTAAAATCCTAGTTAAATACAATATATGTAAAACACATGTTTAGTATTAAATATAATTGTAGTTATTGTTTATATAAGGGTTTTTATATAGTCAGTCAGGCTCCTTACATATTTTAGTTGAAAGGAGCCATTCTTTTATAAATTCTAAATGTTTTAATTTGAACCAAAAATCGTTGTGTATGGATATATTATAATTTGAATGAAAAGGCCTTATTTACTCACTAACATTCCTCTTTACCAATAAATGATTAATTTTATTATGATAGTAAATCCTAATCAGGATGTGGCCTAATTTATCACACAATTAAGTGTTATAGGCTATGTGGATTCTTGTTTTATTTTTAGAACATAGGAAAAATGTTATTTCTTTAGTTAAAAATACAAATAAATGTGACTTTGTAGAACTTGTATGTATGTGTGATAAATAAAAATATATTCATTATTCATAACATACGATTAAAATACCAAGGCGAAACCCTAAAATACCAATTCAATACAATGATGTAAAATACTAATGCAATACCAAAACCAATTCTGAATATGGAAGAATTAAAATACCAATTCAAGACCAAGACCAATTCCGGGTGTGAATACCAAGACTGGCTAAGCACGGGCGAAACCTAAATTACCATTGGTTGAACATGACGAGTACCGGGTATGTAAGACTAAGGGTAAGTATTACATTATTAGTATAGTAATAATGTAATTTGAGAAAAATGAATGAACAGTAAAGAACAAAGTTAACAATTTCCGTAAATTTAGAGTAGGACACACTCATTCGCAAGACACAACATGTCTGCGATTTTCCAGCATCTAACCTCTACTCGGTATGTTTGCTTGTGTACATGTCGCCTTGTCTTACATTAAGTATCACAGTACTGCTTCTTCGGCATGTCTTTACCATAAGACATAAAATACTATAGCTAGCCCGGGTGCGCCTTGGTCTTGCATTTGCTCATTACTAAGTAAAGGTAACATCAACATTCAACACACCTACAAGCGGCTCAGCGGTCAATTGCACCAGCTTACAGAACCGTTTCAACTAGTGCACTTTTAGTGATAGCTAGCTTACTAAACTAGCTAAAGAGGGGCAGCAATTTTTCACCTCAAAGGCAAGGTTCGATCATACTTCAGTACAATCTGAAGCTAGAAGAAGGCTGACGATGCGATGGCAAGATCGATGGGAAACGGACCCTTCAGGTAGTGAGTTGTTTGCACGGTGAAGTGATATTGTATAACACAAGCTTTATCTGGACACGGAAGTTTTGGCAGTTACCTTAAGCGGTTTCATGTCGTAGAAGTAGAAACACGCAATTATTGCAGCAATCAGTTCGATGACACTAAGCATACGTTATTCGAATGCGATTTATGGAAAGACAATCAGCATAAAATGTGTGAGACAGTAGGAGAGGAAATTACGCCAGACAATATGATAGGACATATGCTAAAGGCAGAGGCAACATTGAGGAGTATAGAGAACTTAAATAGAGTAATGAAGACAAAACATTCTAAGTCCTCACACACTATATAGTCCAGGCAACGAAGACAAAACAAATGCCAAATAGAGGAAAACCTTCCTGTAGAAGCCAATTTTGGCACAGTTGTAGGGGAAGGTGTCCTTAACAACATACTAAAAGTACTGATGGATAGGAGTGGAGCTAACGCTCCGGGGGCCCCCAAAGGTCCCTTTTTTCAGTGTTTTGTCAATAACTCGAAAACTACTGTCTCTAGCGAAAAAATGTTCCCATATTAAGTTCATCTACATAACATGCTCTACAAAAAAGGACATATACACTTTTTCGCTTGGATCAATACTGAAGGAGATATGGAGGGGGTAATGGGAAATTATAAAAACAATCTGTTTTTATTGTTAAAATCAAGTTTTATGAACTATTCTCAGACCACATATTAATGACTTTACGGCTTGTAAGTGTAATCATGTAATATATAAAAAAATAATTGTGTGTTGATAGGCCACAAAAATAGAGAAAATTGAAGAACGATTGAAATGAGGTCGCCTCACCTTCCTACTCTACTCAGTATCACCTTAATATCGGAACGCTCATCCCTTATCAGTTTAGATTCAACCACCTTGTTGTTGACTATTAATTTTCAGTGTGTTCTGCATGAGACTATGAACGAGAAGTGTCAAATTAGTGAGTGCGAAGTTGAAAGTGATTTGTTTAACGTCGGGAAAATGGATGATTGAATTAGTGAAGACCACCTTGTTTTTAGTGAGTATTCAAAATATTTTCCTTTGCACGTGTTTAAGATTATTCAAGACAAAGTTAATTAAAACAGAATGGTGTAGTATTTATTTTTTAACTAAATTTTCCGTCTTATCTTCTTGTAAAATTTTTTAAATCCATGTTAGATTAAAAGTTGAATTTTTTTAATCTATTGTGTTTTGCTACTACTAGTGACTATGAATGAGAAGTGTTTAATTTGTGAGGGTGAAATTGAAAACGATTTGTGTAACGTCGGGAAAAAGGAATAATTGGATTATTGAATGCAAGTGTGCTAAGGAAAGGTGGGAAAGAGAATGGTTTCAGGAGTAAGACAAGTGGTGTTGTTCACAATTCTTGCAGAAGAGAATATGTCAGAAGTGACTCAATAAAGAGGTTTGTGAGAGAAACTTTTTCAGAGCAACCCTCAAAATCACGTGATGCCTCGTCTTTGCGTTCAGGACAAGTGAAATTCGAGTTTATAAAACAAAGTGTTTTATTCTGCACAGAAACATATGACGAAGAGAAGGAGAGAAAAAACAGTATGCTAGGCGCCGAACAATTTTTAATGTTCGTACGACTACTTTTCAAAATGCCATTACCGTTCGTGGGCAGGAAAGGAAGGATGAGTGGAGACACGATGTATTAAGACGTATCTGCACTGTTCGGGATCCACACGCAGCAGATGCAATATACCATGAGGATTGTTACAAAAGATTCTTGTTAACTTTTACACCTTCAAAAAGAAAAGCTGGACGTCCTCAAGATGAAGACATTTTAGAAGCAATGGAACAAATCTACGACTGCATCGAAGGTAATGATAGTTGCCAATTTTCTATGGACGAGTTTTGGAACAGGTTACGGTAGAACCGCCACATGTGAAGACCATGAAAGAGGGAATGAGGGGAAAATATGGCGACCGAATAGTTTTCAGTACAATACGCACCAGACAAAGTGTAGTCTCCTTTCGTAATTTTTTAAAACTATTATTATATTATTCTCCGATCTTTTCTGAACACATAGATATAGTGGATGGGTGAGAAGTCTGAGAATGGCTTAATATTTCGTATATAAGGAAAATTTGAAGGTAGATATGATTGAGGAACCCACTTTATGTAAAAATACTATTTTATTAAGAAGTTAAAATTTTGGTCGGCCATTTTGAATGTAACTTTTTTAAATAGGAAAGCGGTCATGTGATACATCATTTCAATGTAGAATTTTAACAATATTGAACAAAAATAATAATACATTTTTTTAAATAAAGTGCGTTAAAAATCCTTGCCTATGAAAACTCAATGTTCGATACACATTCAAAAAGCAACACCAAACTAAATGTGAAGATTATGGTACAATAAATTGTTAAAATTGATGTACATTAAATGAATACCTTATGATTTGATTGTTTGATAATGTTTAATTTTATTCAACATTAAAATTTGATAGGTAAGAAGTTTAATATAGGTACTTGATCTTATTTTTACATTAAATGATATGATTCAATGTAAATAAATGCAATTACCTTCAGAACGGTTTGAAATATAGATATACAGTTTTCACCATCGATTTTGTCTTACAATTCTACATTGTAATGATGTATCACATGACCACTTTCCTATTTAAAAAAATCCCATATACTTTCAAATTTACCTTACTTAAGAAATACTAAGCCGTTCTCAGACTTTTCACCCACCTGTATATATGTCATATATAAACATAAATTTGTATTTATTTTATATTTTTTTAAATTTATATATGCCCTAAAAATGCTTAGCACTTAATAGTGAAATACTCAGCACTTGGAGGGTAATTTTTAACAATAAACATTTAATTTTTAAGAATAAAAACTGATGTTTTGAAAATTTACCATCCCCCCTCCATATCTCCTTAAGTATTGATCCTAGCAAAAAAATGTTAAGGACCATTTTAGTATAAAATTGAATGTAGATTAATTTATTATATGGACATATTTTCACTAGAGGCATTAGTTTTTGAGTTATTAACGAAAAACTGAAAAGAGGGAAAATTAATCAGAAAAAAACATACAGCGCACCATGAACTTAGTTCATAGCTAATACTTTCACATTTCTATAGCATTGAATTTAAGTATGGATTATTTAATTTAACTAATCTGCTAAATATTTATTGTTCATTAATTATCGAAATTACAGCCGTTTGTTAACTTACGAAATTGGTAATGTAAACTCCCCATCTAAAATAAATTTCTAGGTCCACCGTTAAGCCGGATCACTTTTCAATTTTTTTTTTTTTTTTGTGATGACTTCGACGGTAGTTTTGGAAATGTTTAAAACAAAGTTTATAACAAAGGAACGATCTGGTACAACATGAGCACAGGTTCAAGCACGGACATGATGTGGAAGGGAAGGGGGAAGGGGATACGAATCCGATATTTTACGTGTTTTGCATTGTTATAATATAATAGGGAGGTTCCGATAGAGGGTCGGGGGGGTAGAAAAAGCGCATAATATTCTTTCTATTGTGTCTGTCGTGGGAGGGGGGACTAATTAACCGATGGCTTTTGTTATTTGACAGTTGTTTGACAGTTATCAAGTTGTCAACCATGATAAATGTCAAAGAAATATCCTGGTGTTTGTTTCTTTTGTTGGACAGGAATCTATTCGGTTACAATGCGGACATTATACAGTTTCGGGTACACTGTAACTGTAATGAAATAGTAATGCTAAACGTAAACAAGATTGCTTAATTATGGTTCCTTTTGAAGTGTTTGAAAGTGATGATGTTCTCCTATAGTCCTGTAAGTGCTGATGTTTTCTTATAGCCCTGCGAGTGATTATGTTCTCCTATAACTCTGTTATTGTTGGTGTTGTCCTATAACTCAATGAGTACAGATGGTTTTCTATAGTTATATGAATGTTGATACTTTCCTAAAGTCCTCGAGTCCTGATGTGTTCTTATAATCAAGTGAGCCCTGATGTTTCCTATATCCCTGTCTGTGAGTGCTGATTTTTCCTATATCCCTGGGAGTGCCGATGGTTTTTTAAGGTCATAGGAGTAGCCCGACCAGAATCCAGGTCACCACTACCCCTTCACTCTGCCCCGAACCAACTAACTAATTGAGTGCCTGGTACGAACAATATTTTACACCTTAGACGAAAATAATAAAAATGCAAATGTTTCTTCTCTCCTATATATAACTTAAGAGTAATATGTGGCAAGTTTTAGGCCTCCTAGCTTCATATTCCGTTTTCGGTTTCTAGAACGTTCTCAAAAGCTCCAGAACACGAAGTTCCTTTAATGGCTCAGAACCATCTGGAACATTCTATAACATTCTACAACCTTTTGGAAGATTCTACAACATTCTAGAATATTTTTGAATAACATACTCGAACCTTCTTCAAGCTTCTACAACATTCTGTCTGGAAAATTCTGAAATATTCTAGATAATTTTAAGGAACATTCTGAAAGCTCCTAGAACATTCAGGACTATACTGATCAGTCTCGGCCACTTCGGCATTTGATTCTAAGCTGCTTCTTCGACTTCCCATAAGAAGTCCATTGGTCGGTGCGCTATTTTGACACCCATATCTCTGAACCCAATCTCTGCAGGTCCAAACTGAAACCTTTTTCATGGATGAGGGATGGAAGGCTACCATACCAAATAACCCTCATCGGACTGCGGAATGGGTTGCGGAGTTATGGCGGCATGCATGGATTAACCACGTTTACATTTATTGTATACATTGATGATTATTAGATATTTTTCACTATCACTAGCCTATTTCTGTTACATTCATACAACCCAACTGTTTTTATTTAAACAAAACTTCAGGGTTTTAATCATAAGTTAAATGGCTAGTTCATCTTTTTTGTTCCTTTTGTCATACTATTGTTGACAAACAACAGCAAACAAAACAGAAAAACGTGTCACAACCTGAAAAAACAAAAGGGATTTAGGGTTAAACTTCAACCCCCCCCCCCCCTAAGTAAATTATAAGTACTTTAGAGTTGTAATAAATTAACTACCTCGGATGTATTTGGAAACCTTCGGAAATCTTTAAAATACAATAATTAAACTTTTAAAAAAGAGAGACTAGAATAGAGTCACAGAGAGAAGATAACAAGGATGAAGGATAACAGCTGTTGTATACGAATCGATATTTAGTTTCGTGTTTTGTTTTTTCACTTCCAATGAGTCTTACTAAAAGTCTTATTAACTATGACATGGACGGGATTTCTAGAAAAACATTGGTGGGGCAAGAAAACCTACCAAGTGGACCTCCCTAGAAATTCAAAAATAGTGTGAACCTTCTAAAACAGCATTTTAGGCCTATTAGCAGAGTTGCACAGAACTCAATTCAATACATCTTTAATGAAATAATCATACCTGACGTTTTGTTTCTTAGTTATTTTTATTTAGCAGTTAATAATAACTACTCATTTTATGAAATATTTGTTAATAAAAACAAATATAATGTATTTAAAATATTGTATTAATAGAAAAAGTATAACGACAACACACTACTGGCTACAAGACCAGGATTCAACAGAATTAATTCAACATTTTGGTTACAACATTCTTGTTTCTCATAAAAGGTGGTTCTGTAATGCACGGAGATAATTATTCAGTTGTGACCATATGGGTTAAAATAAAATAAAACAACTTCCCACAGTTAATTATTCGTCCGGAAAGGCTTCTTTTACCAGCTAGAAATAATTTATTTCTCTAAATATTTACTAATTCATTTATATCTCTAATTATTTACTAAATAATTTAT
>JAGFPH010013713.1:7197-25670 GCA_018207615.1 Philaenus spumarius | reverse complement strand
TATGAGGATGAAAAGTAAAATGTAAGGAAAAAATCACTATGTTTCAGATCTTCTTCCTCATTTGAGTTTAAATTAGAGAGATGATCACATGTTGATGAACTTGCCAAAAGGTTGGAATCATTTTTTGTGGCTGTAAAGCACTTGCTTTCAGACTTTTGAAATTTAAAATGCACATCTTGTAAATGTTTTCCCACAGATCTTGCATGTATAACCCATATTAGGAAAACTAACAAAGCTTTAATTAGGTTAATGAAAATGCATCATATTAATCTAAACATCCAACTGTATTGATGGTTAAAACATTTGAGAATCACTTCAACTTGTAAACAAACAAACAACCAAAAATTATTCAATCCAAAACCGACTGTTGATACTTGAAACATTTTGTGTCTAGAAACAGTAAATTGGCTAAAATAATACTTCTATTATAATATTTTGTTATGACTTATATAGAGGAATTCTTAGTGAAAACTAAAGTATTTTTAACAGTAACTGCAGGTAACAAACTCAGTTTTCTAGGCAAAAAAACAGTAACTACACCATACTAAGCCAAATAACAGTATCTACGCTGTAGATACTGTTATTTGGCTTAGACCTTGTTGATACTGTTTTCTGGCTTAGAAATTGGGGTATTAGTGTGTAGTTACTGTGATATTAATGTTCAATATCTCCTAAACGGTTGAAGATACTGTGTTTTGGGTTAGATTTTTAGATTCCTCATGGTCTGAAACTGTAAAATCAACTCCAACCTCAAAATGCATAATTTTGTCAGTTACTGTCTTTTGGCTTACCAGGGCAGTATTGATATGTTTTTGGCAATGTTAAAAGAGGAAGATTGGAAGGAACTATATAATATACAAGGAAACCATATTTGCATGGATGTGAAGTATGATACTTTTTCATTTTGCTAGAATGCCTATGGCCCCTACAAATGATAAAAAAAAAAATTTAAACAAAATGGTTGGGTAACTCTAGGTATTATGGTCTCTAGTATTAAAAAAAGAGAGCTAATATTAATAATAAAGCCAGATCCTCAAGAGACCAAACATTTCTTGATTATGTAAAACGTTATAAAAAAATATTTTAAAAATGTGTTGTTGCTGCAAAAATTATGTATAGTAAAAATATTATATCTAGAGCCTCTAATAAGACTAAAGCCGCTTGGAATTTAGTTAAAATTGAAACTGGAAATTGTAAAGAAAAAGAAACTAGTTGTATCGAGCTAAGTGTCTCAGGTAAAATTTATAAATCACAAAATAAAATTTCAAATATTTTCAATGAATTTTTCTGTCATATGGTAGATTGCCTTGGTGTGTCTGCTGATTACAAAGCAGCATTAAATTTCATTCATAAGCACCCAAGACCAACTGATAGTATAGAAATGGTGGAACCAACATCAATTGGTGAGGTGTGTAAAATAATCAATGGTTTAAATTCTTCAAGAGCTAGTGGCTGGGATGAGTTTCCACAGTTTTTATTAAGACGTTGTGCAAAGTTAATTGCAGAACCTCTGGTGTATTTAATTAATATATCTTTACAAATGTGAATTTTTCCTTCAAACTTAAAATATAGTAATCTGGTCCCAGTATATAAAAGTGGAGACTCTAATTTAATAAATAATTACAGACCTATTTCACATTTAAGTGTTTTTTCAAAAAATTTTGAAAAGGTTATGTTTAACAGATTGATTGGGTACATTGAGGAAAATGAGATACTTGGCTCGAACCAATATGGTTTTAGAAAGAATAAAAACACTGCACAGGCTGTATTTGGTTTTATTGAGCATATAGCCTGTGCAATGGACAAATCAAATTTTGCAGTTGGTACATTTATGGATCTGTCAAAGGCATTTGATTGTGTAAACCATGATATGCTTCTAATGAAATTATCCTATTATGGAATTAAGAGTAAAGTATTAAATTGGTTATCATCATTCCTCTCAAACCGTTTCCAAAGAGTAATTGTTGGAAAGAATAACATAAATAATAAATACTTAAAATTATAAATGGTGTTCCACAGGGTTCAATATTGGGTCCTTTGTTATTTATCATATACATCAATGATATTACGCCAAATATTAAGCAATCTAAATTGACTCTGTTTGCTGATGATGCAACTCTGGCAATAACAAATTCAAATAAAAACCAATTAAAAGTAGATTTAGAGACTGACTTCAGTATAATGAATAGCTGGTTTAAGGCAAATAGCCTTCTTTTAAATATTAAAAAAACACATAAAATAAACTTCCATTCAAATCACATCAGATCTTCTTGCGTTAATGATGAATATTTGCACACTATAATTACACCCACAAACACTGTAAAATTTTTAGGGTTGGTAGTGGATAATACTCTCTCGTGGAAACACCATGTTTTGGGCCTAACTGGAAAGCTAAATAATAAAGCATATTTCATAATACTTACGATAAAGAGAGTTACTGATATAGATACAACCATGATGGTGTACTATGCCTATGTTTATTCCCGGCTCTCTTATGGAATTGTATTTTGGGGAGATTCAATAAATAGTAAAAGAGTATTTCAAATACAGAAAAAATATGTTAGGGTAATTATTTTCAATCTAAAATGCTACGACTCATGTAAACCACATTTTAAAAAGCATGGAATACTGCCCCTGCCCTGTATATATATATTGAATGTAGTGTATTTTGTTAAAGCAAACTATTCTAATTTCCTAAAATATAAAACTGAACATGGCTATTCAACAAGAAGTAAACATTTTTTCAAATATCCTTTACATAAGACCACAATGTTTGAGAAAGCACCAAACTATAAATGTATTGAAATATATAATAAAATACCCAGTAATTTCAAGCAAATTGAAAATTTAAAGACATTTAAAAAGGTGTTATCAAGATATCTGTTGGAAAACTGTTTTTATTCAGTAGGGGAGTTTATGTTTCAGAATTGAATGGATTTGCCTGTGGCATTTTTGGAGGTGTAGTTGCTGTAAAAAAAAAATAATAGTTTTATTTTTAAACTTTGATATTGTATTGTTGAATGTTTTATATGTGTCTTTTAATGTATGTGTATTTAATAATTAATTGTAGTATATTGTGTATTGTATTGCATTTGACATGTCATCTGGCATTGGATTCTGTCCTGTATGTGCTGTTTTGTGACAAATAAATAAATAAATAAAATTTATTCAAATTTAAAACGTTGTTATTATATTCTATGACTTCATAATATTGTTATAGTTAGATTTGGATATGTACAATATTTAGTTCTATTTAATAAATGCATGTGAAATAAAACCGTTCAAGTTATTAGCCATTGTTGTCATAATATAATTTCATACCAGTCAAAAATGCAGTAAATATTTAGACTGTCAAAAATCTTAGTTTAGAAACTGTATAAATATTACCAGTATGTTAAGAAAAAAAACCAAATATATATCTATCTAATCTGACCTAACTTGTCACAGTACGTTATAAAGTCAAGTAATATATTAGATTTAGCCAAAAACTCCAAACACCAACCTGAATGCAGACAAAAGTAAACTTCAATTAGAACACAACAACTTTTGTTGACTATTATGTTTAAACACTTAGTAAACATGTAAATTCCTTTTTTATAGGAAACATATCAGTATTTAGACCTATGTAAAGCAACCTGGCTTAACTGGCGTGAATTTACTATACAACCCTACGCCAACAGAAATGCAACAATAAAAAATAGGCTGAAGTTCTAACTTATAGTCTTTAGTCACAGTATGTTTACCTATATTTAACATTTGACAGTAGAATGTAATACAAGGTCATCGTCTGCAAAAATATCAGCCGAGGTTCATCAATTTACGCCACTTAACTTACCAAACTAAGTAGGCTATATTTTAAAGTCAAACACTAGTTGATAAACCATTTATATTTTGTTATCAGCTTGAGGACAGGGTCATGGAGAGAACTGTGGAGATTAGAGATCTTGGGGTTATTTTGTCGTCATCCCTTTCACCTGAATCCCATATTAACACTGTCTGCTCTAAAGCTAATAGGAATTTCGGTCTTATCTGGCGCGCTTCTAAATTTCTTCATCAACCAACAATACTGAGAATGCTCTATGTTGCTTTTGTTAGACCTCACCTGGAGTTCTCGTCAGTGGTCTGGTCCCCGTATCAGAAGACACTTATTAAAAGAGTTGACTGTGTCCAGACGAGATTTCTTAGACTTGTGGGAATCCGCCTCGGCTACCGCTACCAGCAAGTTCCTGTCGGTTTCATAGCCTCTCAACTCTGCTTGCCTTCCTTGGAGCTGAGAAGGAATGTTCAGGATGTAGTTTTCCTTGTGAAACTAGTCAAGGGAATGGTTGACTGCCCAATGCTCCTCGAAACTGTTAACTTTCGCATACCAGCTGCAAGGACTCGGTCAAGTGAATTATTTGCCAGACTTCATCATGGCACAACATATCAATTGAATAGTCCTATGGTTAGAATCCAGCGTAGAGCCAACCTTACTCCTATTGAACTTGACATCTTTAATTTAAGCGTTGAGGCCATCAAAAGTATACGTCTGGATGTGAACCTCGACCTCTGATATCATTATTTAAGTGTTGGAACTATTAAAAATTTATTGATTAATTTGTTTTACTGTTCATTTTTGTACATACCATGTAGTTTTTCCTAGAGTTGGTTAAATGAAATTGGCCTTGTATTTGTATTTTTATACATTATTTGTTATCTGATTGCTATGTTGCTGTTGTTTGATTGTTATATTATTATTATTATTCTATTCATTGTTTTCTGTGCATTGTATATCTTGCTAGAATGTTATTTTTGTTAAATATTTATTCCTTGTTGTTTATTATTAGTTGATATTAAGTGATCTGCTTTCTAAAGCACCAAGAACTATTTATATATTAATATTTTGCAACAATCATGATATTTATGATAGTTGTAGTATTATTTATAAAAAAAGGATTTTCCATAAATAAATAAATAAACTAGTTTGGTAGCTATTGATGATTGATCCTAATTTCATTGGTACTAGGCCAAGTAGGCTATGCCTACATATAAGCTGACCACAAGTAGGCTACTAATATAAAGACACAAAAGTTAACCTTTTCCTATATATGTATGGGATCTATACACTTCACTGATGGCGGGAATCAATTATAAACAATCTACAACAATATAAGAAATTACCAAACCAAAAGTTGTTAATGAGAATTAACATTGAAAACTTTTGCTATAATTTACAGGAGATCACCAGCTAAACTAACAACTTTAATCACCAGATTTATCTGCAAGTAAGAAGTGCTACCAACATATAGTTCAGAAACTAAAAACATAGGCTAGGCCCTACTGTTATCACCAACAGCCATTGTATCTTTTTTTATTTTAAAAACATAAGTAGGCCTACTGTAATTGATCAGGTTAAGTAAAAACCTATTAGACCTAGGTTTTTATTTTATTTTATAAACATACTGCTATCACCCATGTGGCGCAACTATTCGACTCTTAGGCTAACTTAGAGCTAACAGAAATGCAAAAATAATAATAAAAAAATACCTAAAAGGTTCTAACCTAACCTATTTAGTCACAGTATGTTTGGCTAAAGATTATCTTGGTTGGCAAATATTTAATAATGCAATTTTATTCGGCGAAATTGTAGAATACCACTACTACTCGCAGTATCTAGGAAAACCAGTCTGATGTATTTCAGACTAAAAAACCAAAATAAAAATATTTGACCATCCCTTATGTTGGGTGAGACCGAAATCGAGGAGGCACAGTCAGCAAAGTTACTGGGTATGATTGTTGACAGTAAATTATGCTGGGATAGTCATATTGATAAAGGTTATGTTCAGGAATTTTTGTGTTACGAAATCATTTGGTAGCCTTGGTACTTTAAAAAAAGCCTACTACGGGCTGCTCTACCCACATCTTAACTACGGAGTCTTACTGTGGGGAGTCTCATCATTTCAAAATGTGCAAAGGTTATTTATAATGCAAAAAAAGCTGTGAGGCTTGTAGGAGGTCTACACAAGTTGGAATCCTGTAAAAGCACTTTCAAGAAGTTGGAAATACTCACACTCCCCTGTATGTATATCTTCCAAACAATTTGTTACATAAAATTTAAATGTATTCCAATATTAAGTAAAGATGTACATAATCACAATACCAGGCAAGAAGATGTCTTACAGATAAGACAGCACAGACTTGAAAAGTCTAAAAACTTCCTTCTCAAGAAGGAGTTACACTTATTAATAAACTCCCACAAAAAATTAAAATTATCCAAGACCAGAAAGCCTTTAAGAAAAGTCTTCGACAACTCTTGGTGGCAAACTCCTTTTACTCGGTGGAGGAATTCCTCAGCCACAAGTGGTAGGTAGGTCGAGTGTGGGGGATGAATCTGGTTGATTCTGTTTATATTTGGGATTTCCTATCCAGGGATTGCATTATTGTCCTACATGTTAGTAAATTGTAATTGTAAATTGTAGTAAATATTTATTTTAAATTAATTTTTAATTATTTGTAGTAACTGCTTTTATTTTATGTTAAATATAATGAATTTGCGCAGTATAATTTTAAGAGTGTGTACGGTAATTAATCTGATGAAATATGTAAATAATACTTTATAAATTGTGTTGATTGTTAGTTTTTAAATTGTTTTTTTGTGGTATTGTTTAATTATCATATATTCGGACATGTCTAGGCCTATACAATGTAAAATTGTCAACGGACAAATAAAATTGAATTGAATTTCTGCAGAGGTGTCAACCTATGAGCGAAAAATTTCTAAGTAATCATATTGTTTAGGCTATTTATATTATCAAATCAATGTTTTAAACTAAATGTAGGGCGTAACTTTACTATTCGACACTAGGCTAACCTAAAGCTAACAGAAATGCAAAAATAATAATAAAAAAAATACCTAAAAGGTTCTAACCTAACCTATTTAGTCACAGTATGTTTACCTGTATTGAACATTTAACAGTAGAATGTAAAACGTTGTTGTCTGCAAAAATATTAGGCTAGAGTCAAATAGTAAAGTTACGCCACCCAGGCTAAGTAAAAACCTTGTAGCATAGTAGCCTAGTGCAATCGCATAGGTTTTAGGCCTATGTATGGAATAAAATATTTTCGCAAAACTCCAATAGGCCTATGGCTTATTTATTTGAGTCCAATAAATGTATTCTTTCACAATGACGTTATGTTCAATTTGGCAAAGTTAATCAAGTTAAGGGCGTAACTTTACTACTCGACTCTAGACTAATATTTTTGAAGACAACGACATTGTTTTACATTCTACTATTAAATGTTGAATACAGGTAAACATACTGTGACTAAATAGGTTAGGTTAGAACCTTTTAGGTATTTTTTTAGAGTCGAAAAGTAAAGTTGCGCCATGACTGCCACTAATTGTATTTAGATTTTACAAAACTATCTAAACAAACAATTTTGCAATCCATATAATTTGCCGAGAACATGTAGGCTAAGTTACCTTACAAGTTTTATCAATATTGTTAAAACTAGGCGTAGGCCTAGGCTAGTTTTGGTACGGATTTTACACATTTTGTTCGAAAGATATCAATATTAAAGGTAGTTTAACATAATATAACAGGCCTACTATAAAACTAAGTAAAAGACTGTAGTAGATTATTGAAATTAGATTTTGGCTGCTAAATTATTTAACAAAATGTAGGCCTGTCGGTTAGATAACACTGCTTGTAAATATAACCTTAACACAGACTGATTTCGAACACTATTGACAACCTGCTAAAGAAAGTATTCACAAAGTAAACTAATTTATTTATTTTCATGATCTTTCAAAGCAATTTATTGTATCAATGAAATCTGCGTTCATAAACACCATACTTGAATCAAGAAAAAACATTACACCTCAAGTCCTCAAAATCTCAAAACAGGTTAAGTAAGAACAGTGAAGTTGTCTTCTGCTAACATTCAATTTTGTTTTTATTATTTTGATCACAGGTGCGCACTGAACTACATGGGACCATGGCATAGATCCGATTAATAACTCACATGACACAAGTAATTATTAAAGGTCCATAATCAAAGGTTTTACCGGTTTTACTATGCAACAACAACAAACTATTCGACTTTAAATAATTTTATACATACTTTATACATTCGTAATACGTTAATTGTTAGAATTTACCTCCGGAGGCAGTTATTAAGGATTCACATAGATGGAATATGGAAGCAGTAATTATTAAAATTTACATATAAACAAATAACGAGTATATACACATTTTATGGAATATAAACATTAAACAGATTATTCTGGAGATATATTCCAATAGGAATAAACCCGTGAAAATAAATTTAATGCGATATATTCCACTTCTAAAGTGGAAGCATTATCTCATAAATTTTTAATGTGAAGCAGTTACTAATAAATGCTATAAATATATATATATATATATATATACATATATATATATGAATTTTAATGACACCCCAAAACGTGTTCTGGGGACCATGATCGGTGCTCATTTGCTACTCCCGACCTTGGGTCTCACCATAAGGGCCACTGCAATAGCTCATTTTTCCTATGGAAATTCGCTAATAATTGCCTGATTCTGAATTTGTCAGTTTGGTTGCTAAGGGTATGCAAATGCTTTCAAGAAACTTATTTTGGTTCATTATGCTATCAATACAGTTTGCGCCGTGAATGTTCGCGTATGCAACTCTGTGTTACAGTCATGTATCCCTATTGCCCACACTTCGCCGTCAGAGTTAAACATTGCAGTTCTTACTGTATACTGTGTGTATACAAAAAAAGTCCCCCCTTAAATTTTTTTGCTTGTTAAAACAAACAAATATTATCTTTTGGGGAACGATACTAACTTATTCCAAAGTATCTTTTTACGTTATTGGAAATTTTGAGTGTCCCCCAAAAATGGGGGAATTTGGGGGCAACTCAAAATTTTTAAATGGGAAGTATTGTCATGTGATACCTTATTTTAAAGGTCTATTTAAGACTAAAAAAATGACATAAATAAAATAAAAATCGTGTTGAAATAAATCGACATAAAGTTGCTAATATCTCGAAAAGTATTAGGTTTTAGAAAATATTTCAAGAGACAAAAAATGTTTATTGCTTGACCTAATAAATTGCTTCCAAATCGATTTCGTAAATTTTATTTTCACTCCTCCATCTTAGAAAATTTTGTAAAGAATAAAATTTACGAAATCGATTTGGAAGCACTTTGAAATAAACATTTTTGTCTCTTAAAAGTTTTTCTAAAAACTCTTCCTTTTCAAGATATTAGCAACTTTATGTCAATTTATTTCAACACGTTTAGTGCCGCCATTTTGTTTTGAGTGGTCTGATTTTTATTTTATTTATGTCAATTTCCTAGTCTTAAATAGACTTTTAAGATAAGGTATCACACGACCTTATTAAAAGATGATATTTTTGGGGGCACTCAAAATTTCCAATAACGTCAAAAGAGACTTTGGATTAAGTTAGGATCGTTCCCCAAAAGATATTTGTATGTTTTAACAAGCAAACAAATTGAAGGGGGGGGGCGGACTTTTTTACACACAGTATAGTCCAGTAAATGAAAGGGCTGTTGAGGACATGAGGAGAGGGATGAACCATTTTACTTTGGAAATTTGATGGGGGTACTTAGGAGGTAAACATATTGTTTACATGTTGGGAGAGCGGGTGGAATGTTCCCTTTTTTTCGGATTTTCGCATGTATCTCGAAACCGGTGAGTCATACAGAAAATGTGTTGATTAAAATTTAAAGCCGACAATATTTCCTTCGAGAATGTTTCTGTTGATTGTTTTTGTATCTGTTTTAGTTTTCGAGATATTCGCTATCAAAAATCGACAATTTTCGGAAAATTGATTATCGCCTCACGTTTTTCATCTTGACTTTTCAACTCCTATCCTTTTTTAACAGAAAATTTGGCTGAAAGGAAGTTTAAGAAAATTGTATTTCCTTCAAAAGTATATATACTTTTACTAATCTATCTTCAACAGGTCAAAAGTTACGACAGTTTGAATTTGTCTGCTAAATTTCGTGATTTTCGGTACTAAACTGTACTTGGTTATTTTCTTTATTCATACCTACCTACCTGTACGAGCTAGTATATTGTTTATTTCCACCTAATTGTTTATATATACTAGCCTAATGGTAAGTGTAGGGCCTACATTATCAACTCCTATAAAAGCGAGTGTACGTACGTGGAGTAACATTTAATATAACAGCTGATTTCACCCATCATCTGTAAACCCAGTGTATATTATAATTGGGGGGTTGTGTTTACAACTTCAATCATTATAATGTCTTGTGAAGTTTTTTTTTTTTAATATGATCTAAATAACTAACGTATGCTATAATATACGTTATAATATTTGCTTTGAGGTTATAAACTATATATAAATATAACCTTTTATCATAAATATATTTTTTTATACAAATTTAAAGAAAAGATACAAATTCCTTTAGCTTAGAAAACATTCCTACATCTAAAGAGCCGATTTCACCCATCATCTGTAATACACAAACCTAGCATAGATTCTTTGGGGTTTTGTTTGGAGTTATGTAATAAATGTAAGTCTTGTAATGTTAATAACTTCTAAATCATTTGATCCATCAATATTAAATAAAAACCAATTAAAAGATAATATATTTATATTAATTTAAATATATATAATAACATACATAAATACGAACTTTTAACAAATATTCATACAGTTTTGTAAGCCTTATAATTGTACACATTTACCAAGTTAAAAATCCCCGTCAGCATAGTTAGGTAGGCTTAGATAAAGTGTGTTGTTTTAAAATAATAGTATTTTGTTGAATGCTATATTTCTGATGTGTATCTAATTAATCCGCCTGTGATTTTTCACGGGTGTTTACTAGTATGTATATAAATTGTAAAGTTTTTAGGAAAATAAATTGAATGGTTTTTGAAAAAGTAAGTGTTTAATTGAGTATTTAATTTCAAGATTTATTTCAATTCACCCCTTTGACTTAAGTAATTGAATTATAATTGTGTCTTTTCACTTAAGAATATTATTATACGGTTTTAGTTTTATAGCTTGTTAGAGAGTTAGTTGAATTTGCATTATTGTATAGGAGTAGCAACCCTCTTCAACATCTTTGACTGTAGTAACTGTATTGTGGCATTTATATGGATAAACTATGAATTGGGGGTTTCATAGTTCATAAACTATGGCTATTTTCAGTACAAAATATTAACTAATATTCATACAGTTTTATAATCCTTATAATTGTACATTTATCAAGTTAAAAATCCATGCCAGCATAGTTAGGTAGGCCTAGATAAAGTCTGTTGTTTTAAAATAGTATTTTGTTGAATGATGTATTTCTGATGTATCTAATTATTAACCCGCCTGTGATTTTTCACGGTGGCTTACTAGTCAAGTATATAATATAGTCTTATAATGAGAGAATGTAACCTATTATGTTCAATATTGCAAAGTTTATTAATTGTTTTAAATATTTTAAAAAAATACCAATATTTGACTCGCTAGTTTTTTTTTTTTTTTTTTTTTAATTAATTTGTGTACGTATTAAATTAAACATTGTAAATAGCCTAAGTGATTTTCGGTGTTATCAAAGTGGGTATCGCGAAATTTTTAAACCTTGTTTTTTACGCCATGTGCATAAATTTTGAGAAAAATCATTTGTGCTGAAGCAGACGAGGAATTAAGAAAGGTTCCTTTGTCAAATGACGCCAAAAGCAAACGCAATACACATCTAAGAGTTGATAATGCAAATCAGTTATAAATAGAACAATCGAATGGAAATTATTTTTTTTTAAGTTGTATCAGTCAACTGATATCGGTTGTAAAGCACAATTACTTTTCTTCGTTCGATTTATTGAAGGTGACGAAATTTTGGAAGTAAATTATGCTGCAAGGAATTTGAAGCTACGAAAGTAAAATATTTTTTCGATATGACGAGTACTTATATTTTAATACAAATCGTCTATCTTGGAAATCTTGCGTGGGTATATGTACAGATGGTGCACCTTCAATGAATAGAATTATAAAAGGATTTGTTTTATATGCTATGGAGGAAAAAATGAAAACATTGTGCTGCTTCATTCATCGTGAACCATGGATAGCAAAGACAATAAGCATGGAATTAAAAATAGCATTACAAGAAATCATAAAAATGCTTAACTATATCAAACTTAGACCGTTAAAATCGCGTATATTTCCAAAAAATATGTGAAGAGGTGCCACAATAACTTGTTTCTTCTCAACAACTGCGACTGCGTTTGTTGAGCTGAAAGACCAGGAGTTCCGCAAGGTAGCGTTTAAGGACCTCTACTTTATCTCCTACATGATAGAGATATAGCTGTTTCAATTGATTCTGCCTGAAAGTTACAAACTACATTTGAATACCTGCCTTTAATAACGTTGCATATTACGCAGAACGACATGCACAGATTAATCTTAAAGGAAAAGCAAGCTACTGACTACTTTGTAGAGACAAACTGTTATTTCTCATTAACGATTATAAGAGTTATCGATACCAACGAATAATCAGTTATTTACTAGTAGTTCTGTGAACAGAAGACCTCGCTCGTTGAAATAACAAATGTGGTTTTGAGCTCAGGTTAAAAATAGTGTGCAAAGGAAGTGCAATTCCCGCGATTTCTAGTTCTCGTTTTTTTTTTCTTTTCTTGAGCTTTAACTGCTAAAGATTTTCTTTTAAAGGCATTGTGTTTTATTTAGGTTAATAATGCGTAAGATAGCAAAAAATATCGCGTTATAGAGGTACAACATAGAACTAAATATATTAGAATGAAGTATTCTAATGAAGAACCAAAGTTCATTATATTAGAAATAATGAAAACAAACGCTGTTAAAACGTCGTGATAGTGATCTCAACCCATGTACCAACACTTCAAACGATGTAACGGTAATTTTTTGTGTGTCCTTTATCGCCGAGAGGTTTCATTTGTTTCATCTCATTTTGTAATTCAAGTAAAGCTAAGACATACTTTTATGAAATTTACAATGATAATTTACACGTATATAGTTTAATTCTTTGATTTATTCTCTATACTTTCTTATCCCCTACACTTTCTTATTATTACATGTAATTTTTGGGCAAAGGATATATTCCTAAATTACTATTCAAAACAGGTCTAGTTTTGTTAGCAGTCTTGTAGTAGGAACATAAAAACTGGTACTTTCAAAAAAATAAATTTGAAATTGATAAATATTTTCGTACAATTCTATTCAGAACTAAATTACGAAACGTTTTTACATTTATGAAAAATATTACAAGAATTTTTACTACTTTTTATGTAGGCCTAAAGTTGGACTTTTTCCTTTTGTTACCCTACTGAACATGCTTGTTTCTTGAGCTAATAACTTTGTTAATTTTACTTGAATCACTTTTTTACTGGCATATATGAATTGTTTTAACCTTTATCTATAAAAAAGCTATGGAACACTTTTGAATTGGTTTAGAATAAACGTATAAAAACATGGTTGAAATAGAAAAACTTAGGCGATTTTTAACAAATTTGAAGGTTACGGCCATTTTGTGAGCTTACCGTTAGAGATACGGGAAAACATCCAGAATAAAATTTTGTTGAAAATCAAATTTGCTACCTGCAAACTACTGTTAGTTTTTAAATTCGGCTTACGGTTAAGCCTCAAACTGGCTTTAGAAAAAAGTTTTCACTGAGAGAAACGGTCCGGCAGCCTTTTTATTTTATTTTATTTAAGGGGTTAAAAATGAAAAATGGAAAAACCCGTATTCACACCTGGTTTGAGCTAGAAATATGGAACATTCATGCAAAAAATCATCAAAATCGGTAAGGCGTTTGGCCATAATCCTGAGACAAACAGACACACAGACGAAATGCCGAACGGTCGAGTTAAAACGGAGACCTCGCTTCGCTCGGTCAAAAAGGTTATTTTGTATCGGTTATTTAAGCTCCCTCCCCCCAGGACTTGTATGTTCTAGACTAGATATAAGAGAATCTGTGACTTTTAAACATCAACGTCATCTGTGACTGACAAAAAATATCAGTGACTAAAGTCTATGACTTGTAAATATCTAGTCACAGTCCAATCACGGTCACTTAATTAAATATGTAGCCGAATCTTTGATTTCGATAGTCAAAAAATCCATAAACCATTATTTTTTCTCTTAAAATTCATTGTCTTTATAAATAAATAACAAAAGGTACAAAAATAAGTAGACATTTTAGCTTAGACATCTGTGGTCAGAGTAGTGTGCTATTCTTTTATTTAACGTAAACTGTTGTTACCCGCGAACGGCGTTATCTCTCGTTAGACCAATACCAATAAGCAGAAGCACGTGATTTTTAGTTAGAAGATTTCCCGTCAGAGTGCAGCGTCAATGTCTGCTACTTACAGTGACTAGATAGAGACAGTGTGGCCAAGTGAGGTCTTGTTTCCTATTGGTCAAGATGTCGGCAGCCATGTTTTTCTTAAATTCGTATCTGTTTACATTACATTCATTCACGTTCACATATTGTAAAAGCGACTTTACCGATTTTTTAACAGATATTTGTTAGTTTTTACTTTAAAATAAACGTAATAGTTATTTTAAAGCGATTTGTGTTGAAGTATGTGATATTGCACCAAATTAATAAGGAAATGACAGCAGATTAGGCTACTCCCGCCACTCTACGGAATCGTTTCAGCGCGCATATTTCAGAAGTACGTACCAAAAGTCTTTTATTTACAACATTTTAAAAAGTTCATAACATAGGCTAATCCTTTTTATCAATAGAAAAGATAAATGCAATAAATATTAGTATTACGCAATTTTAAGAACTGTTTTTGGCCCAAACCTATAATTTCGTCCGTGTTAGCCCTACGTTTGTTTATAGTTTTCAAATTAAATACTGTCATCGTTATTTTTTCTTTCTTTTAGTCTTGGTGAAGGTACAATCTAAGACAAGAATCACATTAATAAGTAGGCCTAACTGAAATAATGAGGGAAATTAATAATGAAACCTGTTTTTCGGCTTTGAATAACTTAAACTTGAAAATCTTGAATTGCCTAACCTCAAAATCAAATAAGTGTAATTTCGATGTTAAATTGTTGTTAGAGACATTAATTTTATTATTAGCTTTCAATTAAAATATAAATAAATTAGTTAGTTAGGAAAGTTTTAATTGCTTCGCTTATTTAACAAAATCAGATGGAAATAAATGCATTGTAAAAATCTGAAAGTGTAACTTTGAAAATATTTAATTTGTAAAATTTATTCATTGATAAAAAAGGCTAATAAAATTAACAACAGGATAATAATTTTGCATTTTGTTTTAGGCCTATTTGTTGTTTTATTTTTCGTTTTGTTATACTTTGAATTTTTGATATTTTAATTTATTGATTAAGTTATGAAAAATTTCAAATTTAGCTTTAAGAAAATCATTTT
The DNA here is from genome assembly GCA_018207615.1 of Philaenus spumarius. Taxonomy (NCBI): domain Eukaryota; kingdom Metazoa; phylum Arthropoda; class Insecta; order Hemiptera; family Aphrophoridae; genus Philaenus; species Philaenus spumarius. The sequence continues at coordinate 10,265 of JAGFPH010013713.1, read as the reverse complement.
TAAGATTTTGCTTTTCAAACTGAATTGAAACCTAAAATCAGTTGAGAATTAAATTAATTCTCAACCTATAAGTTGAGAACTAAATTTAATTAAAAACAATTTCATTATGACCAGTCAAATACTTTTACAGATAGCTACAAATTATTGAAAATTTGGTTCCTTGAAAATAATACAAAACCTTAACTTTTATTCAAATAAACCGCATAAATAATGAAATTGAACTTCAAAATGTTTTTTTAACGTAGAATTGAAAAAAGAAAATAATAGTGCAACTTGTTTTGATATAGCTTTATTAGTTTGTAATTAACGTCAGTAGGCTACTCAACTATCGGCATAGGCTAGTAAAAAATGTGATAGTAGGCTAAATAATTATTTGTTATAGGTTATTTCATTTTAAACAACTTATCTGCTTTCTAACTACTTTTTAACATTTAAAAAGTTGTTTACGAGGCCTTTATGAAATAAAACAAAAGGTTTTATAAATATTTTGAAAATAAATTACATTATACTTTATGACAGATAACATTACTCTTAGGAAAAACATGGCGGCCGCTTTCATGTGGCCACACTGTCTCTATCTAGTCACTGTACTGCTACTCAGCGACTCCATGAGTCACAGAGACAGTCACCGAGTCAAGGTTCGTAATAAAATATGCTCTCGCCTTCGCGTCGATGTTTTCCGTACCAGTTACCATACATCTAACGTAACTGGTCGCCAGAGTCCGTGAGATATCGCTCATCTCTAATTTTAAAACATATAACAATATATCACTTTAAAATACCAAAGTAAAATATTAAACAAAAGATCTCAAAAGGCCGCAATTATCGGTTTCGGCCCAATTAATTGTAACTGCAGTGATTTTTTCAGTTCAAATGCAATCTATCTAACACTAGGGGAAACCCCTGCGTGCACCTGTCCTGTTGTAACCTTTTATTCACATAATCATGTTATGTTTTACTTATAATAAAGGTGTAGGTTTAATAATAACCCCCAAGCTAAGATGATAAATAATGTTAAATATTCAAATCAAATTATTTCGTATATTTTATAACAGCAGTTGTTGTAATAAAGGGTAGAAGAACCATCAAGGCTCAGATCCACATTTTATTAAAAACCTAACCTAAAAGTTAGAAATACAAGTAATTGCTTCAAAGTTTGAAATCAGCTGTTAATGGAAATATTAGAGCAAACAGCTGTTTTATCTGTTATTTTATTCAATTGGTTGCTATGGTAATAAATGTAAATACATGTGTTGCTACATCAGTCTAGGCCTAACCTAAGAATGTTTCCCACTAAATTAACAGATATTGAAATAAAAAATGTTTTTATCAAAATGAATTATGGCCTAAGTTACTCAAGGATCGTGTAGCTTTGTATTAGTAAAACTATTTTTCAATCGGTTCAGTAGTTCCAGCGATTACTCCTTACATACAAACAAAAAAAGAAACTTTACCTCTTTATAATATTAGTATAGATAACAATGTATCACTTTAAAGTGCAGATACCAAAGAAAAATATGCAACAAAAATCTCAAAAGGACACAATTATCGGTTTTAGTTTCACTCAAATGTAATAAAAGATATATAAAATTCATTTTGATTAATTAAATTCATGTATACCGTTTAATTTGAGTTAAAATTATGTTCAGGTTATCATATTATGAGCCTTACCTTATCATAAACAAATCTCTAAAAGTTTTTCATTTAAAACATAACAAAGTAGAAACCCACTTTGGTTTTTTATTTACATTTAATTAGAACGAAGTTAAATTATACCGCGGTCCCAAAGCTTCTACACGAGCCCAGTTTAGGATTAAAAGTAAATATATTTTCAATTAATTAAACGTGTATTTTCCAGATAAAACCGAGTTTATTACACTAAAAATAGAAACTCCAACACAAAGGATTACACCAACAGGGATAGTCCTTGTGTGTTAACATGATTTTGTGACGGTACAAAGGGCTTAACTTGATAAAAGGTAGCGACGGGCTGATTTGATGTTTCGTGTTACAGGATTTGCTTTTATCTTTGGTGTAGTGATTATTAAATATTAGTTTAACGAATATTCAAAGAAATATAGCGTCTATTTACTACGCTATAAACTCGTTTATTTGTCTTTCTGTTTTATATTTTACTAATTATTTAGATTTACGAAGTATTAAAATCTTTGCATTTGTTATAATCTGCTGTGATACATTGATCTAACGAGAAGCATAGAGACTTTCCCGGAGTTTCTATTAAGATTGCCGAACTGAACCGCATCTTTCGGTCAGCTCCTTTCCTTTCAATTTCCCTTTTATTTTTGGTGTGGCGCTCGGGCTGTAATTGACGAAGAATTCTTTCCTTATTTTTCTCGTAATCCTGGTTATTTTCTCTACCCGGATATACCAAGTGTCCCACGAAGAGGTCCCTATTTTTGAATTAATATATTAGATCCACCGAACACTCTACAAACCTGAAACTCAACAGACCTAACATACACATATGTAAAAGAAATACACCTGAGTATCAGTTAATTCTGACACATTAGGACAAAATGGCGGGATATCAAAGAAATAGTACCTTTTCGTTAAAATAGTTTTATTTGCTTAAGTGTTACAACATAATTATTGAATTTTAACGATGTTACTAAGCACTAAACAACGTTAGGGAATTAAAGATATAAGTAACTCTTAAATAAATTAAATCTATTTGATCCATAAACCTTATTCAAACTGATGTCCATCGATCGCAATGCACTGATGACAACGAAATAGAAAACATTCATACGCTTTGCTGAACAACTCTCGAGGTATCAACAACAGTTCCTCTTCGATCAACCTCATTAGTTCATCATAAACCTTCTCCTTCAAAAAGCCCCACAGAAAAAAGTCACAAACAGTCAAGTCTGGAGACCTTGGGTGCCAGTCCATGAAGCTGCTGCCACGACCTATACAACGGTTAGGAAGATTTTGGTCCAAAACTGCTTTGGCCACATTAGCATAATGCGGAGGAGCTCCATCCTGTTGGAAAAAAACGTCTTTCATCTCAGGCTGAGAAAGATGAGGAACTATGTGATTGCTTAAAA